>JAQFYC010000828.1:0-45299 GCA_034694165.1 Tomocerus mixtus
TGCGATCTTGGAGGCGAAAACAGATCCCTATGGAATACTTTGGGTATTAATGAAAAAAAAGTTTGGTTTCCTCATCCTTCTGATTCCAAGAAAAAAATACATGTATTTGGCGACGTTCCTCATCTTCTGAAGCTCATAAGAAATCATGTATTAGATGACGGCGTGTACTTAGAAGACGGGACAATTATTAACAAAACTTTACTGGAAATTCTGCTGAAATCAACTGATAATTTGACTGATCTAACCCTATGTCCAAAATTTTCTACAACACATTTAAATGTTCAAGGAGCAGAAAGAATGCGCGTTCGTTATGCTACTCAACTCTTTTCAAACCATGTTTCAGCTTTAGCCACCACCCATTTCAAAGAGAATCCAAAAGTTGGGGAATTTATCGGAATACTGAACAACAGTTTCGATGTACTTAACTCAAGGACCCGGGAAGACACGCGAAATCCTTTGAAGTCTGGATATTCAGTAAATAGTGAAGAGCAAAACAAGTGGCTTGATTTACTTACCAATTTAATGAAGACAATGAAATTCATGAAAGAGCCAGGAAAGAAAGCTAAACGACCCCCTACACTTGAAGATGTAACAAAAGCGTCACTGCCCTGCCAAAAGGGGTTTATAGAATCAGTTAAAGCTTTCAAAGAATTAGCAATATACGTGAAGGAAACGCACAACATCTCATATGTACTAAGTAGTCGGTTGAACCAAGACTGCCTGGAATCTTTCTTTTCTCGGATCCGAGCTTTCGGGGGAAGCAGCAATACATGCCCAACTACAACAGAGTTTCGTTATAGGTTTAGGCTTATTGTTCTAGGGTCGCAGATTAGGGCTCCTAGGGGGACAAATGTCGAGTTTGATGACGGAATTAGTTACATAAGCGCTGATTTAATTTCAAAAAATAGGATCCCATTGCAAATAAACATTGAATCGTCCGATGTAGAAACTAGAAATTCTATCTCTGCCAGCAATGAGTTAATATCCCCAATTCTAACTACTGGAGAATGTCCCACGGATGGCTCGTTAGAATATTTAGCTGGGTATATTGCATTTAAGCTAAAAAATAAACATCTTGGGCTATTTGGTGAGCCGTCTTCAAAGGTGCTACAACCCATTGGAAGTAGTAGCTGGATACACACATTATCCAGGGGAGGATTGCTTGTTCCAAATGAAGTAATAGTTGATAATGTTAGAAAATGCGAGATGATGTTTAATCATTTGTACGACAAATTTAAAAATTGCATGAAAATTAGTCAAGTTCTACTAGATAATATTTTGGGCACCGAACCTTCTTTGCAGCCTAACATTGTGAAAGAATATGTACATATTAGGCTAAAAATTAAGGTGAAAAAGTTGAATAGAATGCGTGATAGTGGATTAAAAAGAAAGAAAAATAAGCAATTCTTTCAAAGTCGGAAGGTGGGGAGCAAGTAAAAGGTGTGTGAAGCTTTAAGGGAGTACAGGCATTTATAATTGTTGTTAAAGTTTCCTTTAAATACCTTAAACTTTAAAAGTATTATAACTTCATATATATTAACTTTTGCAAGTTGTCGTTAGTAAAGTTGCGTTTCATACCATTTTCCTTAAATGTCCTTTTTTGTGTTTATTTATAATTCTATTAAGCATCTTCATAATGCGCTTAAAATTACGATATAGTTTGGTTTGCCCCATCTGGCTGTCAGATTGAATTCAATTTTACTTCCCCCACAGTACTTCCCCTCTTAATATACCCTTATGACCATAGCTGTGAGTGCGCAATTCTTTCTATCATCTTACTAATTTGCATTTAAAGTCCTAATTTATATTGCTAATTAAACTAATTTGCACCTATTTAATTCGCTGTCTCGAAGTCAGTACATACTCCATCTTAGAAATGGTGGTTACGAAGTAGGATGAGGGACGATAAGAGGTCACGGGTTCTCCTTCCTTCTCTCTGTAATTTAACTGACGGTGGAATTTTTTTTATCCTGGATAGGAGATCGTAATTTTGGCTCATCCTAGAGAGTTGTAAATCAGCTCATTCGAAAGAGCACAGAAAATTAAGGAGCTGTTTGCACTTTATTGCTAATAAGTGCCTTTTAAATAGCGTTAAGTACCTCTTCCCATGTTAATCCCTACTCAAAACTACTTTTTTCAAAAATTGTTCTAGGTCATTACAAATCTCGAAATAAATAAATTGCTCTCGAATCCCCTAGAAAGAAAGATTATCTTTCAGAATATGCTACTCATTTTTGTTTAACTTGCTCTGATTGACCCATTCTTATTTCCGGCGTGGCCGCACACCCCTCCTCGAAGCCAATACAAACTCCATTATAAAAATGTATCATAGTCTATGAAAGGATCTATCTTCTTTCAGTGACGTCACGGGTCGCGTAGTGATTAAAATAAGTATTTATTAGCCAAACCTCTATCAGTATATACATCTATTAACCTTGGATACTAGCCATGCTTAAGTCAACTCACTCACAAGTCAGTTCTCAATACTCATTAGTTACCCAGCCCAATGAATTTCATGAGAATAACGGAGAGCAGACCATCACCACAAGCTCTGATCTCAACTTTATAAATCATACATTGTATTGATGCGTCTCATGTATATTGTATACAATATTATTTTTATGCTACTGACAATATTACAATCTTTTTTTAGCAAAGCTTATACCACATTTTTGCCGTATGGTTATAATCTCTGTAGTTTACGCATTATTGTATTAAATCCTCAGCACAGTTGGAAAATTATGTTTAAAGCGAAAATATGATGCTGTGAGCTGCAATAATATTATTACGTCTGCTACTAATATGTATTTATAGCCTTTGTCTTACTAGTTCATAAATATAGCTTAGGTATAAAGATACCTGTATATTTCAAGTAGACACACTTACTTCTATAGTAAGTAAATAAATGTTTAGTATTTAAACACACTCAATTTAAACCATTCATTGGAAACATTTTTGTTTCTCTAGACGTTAAGAATTGAATTTAATACAGAAAAAACTGCGGTAACACAACTCAAGTCCTTTGCTTAGATGAAGACATACGTAAGGCTGCGCTTAACTACTACTATTATACTACTCTACTACTATTGCCCACAGACAGAATAATTATAGCTAGCTAGTTAAATAAATATTGACGATTCCCACAATGAAAAATGCAATTTAATCAAATGCAAAATGTAATTGTGTATTATGAAGTATGTATGCCGTAGGCAGTAAGACCTATCAGGCGATAAGACATATCTCACTATTTTAAATTGACTCTTTCTTTTGCCATATTGAATTTTTGTAGCTAAATTAAGATTCAGAAATAATTTATTCGATTATGCCATTCAGAAAAAATATATGATCAATAAATTACTATTAATTACTTTTTATAGATAAAAGACAATTTTCTTGTTCCTTTGGCTTTTTTTCTTTCTTTATACTTTTCTAAAGCTGGTGACCATCATAAACATTTTTACAACAAAAGTATTTATTTCAATAATTAAACAATGTAGGTATTTGAAAAATATTTCTTTACAAGTTAAGTAGGTCTTACTGTCTAGGCAGGCATGCATGTCTGCTTGTAGGTATTACTGCCTACGACATGTATGGTATACGGCATAAAGACAAACAATATTGAGGTGCCTCATTATTATACAATTACTATTGTTACTTATTAATATTTTGCATAATATCATATTCATTGGCATAGCATACAGTGAGTACAACAATGCCACAGTACAAAATGAAGAACGTCAATTCATTTTTCGAATTGCATAATACAAGAATTATCTTTATACTAGTATTGCGAGTACACATTTTAATTCAAATCCATTTCTACCGAATGTATTTACGCATCAAAATGAGTACCTATAATATGTAGTAGTTCAATAGGAATAATACATAAATAATACAATATTTTAACCAGGCCCAATTCCCAAAAGGTTATTCGAGATCGAAACAGTATAAGTATACTAATATTTATAAATGTATAGTATAATACTATACATTTATAAATAAACCCTATTTTCTGAGTAAATGGAAATTCATTACAGTGCATAAGTAAATTGATTGCATTTTGCTTGCATATGAAAATTAAATGAATACATACTAGAACCGAATAACCTTTTTGCGAAATGTAAGTCATACTACACCATATATTAATATGTACCTGTAGTAAGATTCCTAGCACTTAACCATACACGACAGCCTTATGAGTTTATTTGACTATTGTTTATGCTATGTAAATTGTAAGTATTGCATAAGTAGCTACACATTAGATACAGTTGCACTGTCTGTACTACTTTGCCTACATCAAAATAATCAATATATATGTAGTAGTTCTATGTATAATAATAATCTAAGTTTTATTTGAAATGTCATGTAGTATACATCACATAATGACCGTCTCCCTCTATACCAGTTAATTTGTTGTATTGAGTAGCACGGAGTATGCTATTGTTATTCTTTGGAAATGGTACGAGTAGTGATTGTTCAAAATACATTTTTCGATGATGATGCTTCAATCTATAACTATAAATACTTTTTACAATTGCAATTACGTTGCATTACTGTGATGAGACTGGATTTTGTACTGGGACTTAGGAGAAAATACTAAAATGTGTAGGCCCGCCACAAACTACACTGCAGTGCAACAATGTAATCGAAAAGTACCTGCACTTACGGACTTTTACATAGTATAATAGTAAGCATTACATACACTACATATGCATACAACTACATAACACACCATTAGTCATGTTACATACGTGTACATGGTACATACAATAAATACTACTACTGGTAAGTAATGTGTTAAGCATGGTGTGTAAATATGTAGCACTTCTTATATAACCAAAAGTAAATAATTGTCTAAATTATATTAGTATAAGGAGCAATAATATAATATTTAAAACGCTATCAGCTTTGGGAAGTCTCTGTCTCATCCCAATCTTATTATAAGATCTGCTGATCCTACACATGAACATGAAACGAAAAATGCGATACCAAATATGCCACAAGAAAGACGTTCTATACTCCGTTGTATGCAAAAGAAGAAGGGAACATCTTACATTTACACGTAAGTAAGGGAGCAAATTTGGTCTGATAGCTAAGACCTCCTGCATAATAATATTAATAACATGTACGTTATGTATGTGGTGCTATCTTTCTATGATTATGATTTGCATTTGGAAGACGTCCTCTTTGCAGGGTTTAAAAGGCTGATTCAACGAAGAATTAGCAAGTGTCCACTTGGGCGTCTGTCTGACAACATCTTTCTAGACTATCTACCCCGATCTCATTTCTGTCTGTTAACTGAATTGAGTTTTACTTTCGATTTTTCATTAGTTTATCCTACATAAAGTGGCTTTTTACTTTCCTACCGACGGATAGTTCACAATAATAACAAATACAACATGAAAATTCTACTGGTGAGTTCACATTTGCATCTGGGTGGAATAAAATTAGCAAAATTCAGCGAGGCTCGACTACTCTTCGGAATATTTAAAGTTTCTTTTTTGACGATTTTTACTTGAACAAATATCGAAACTACTGACGGAATTGTACAGATAATTGTAAATTGCCACTACAAAATGCAAAAGTGTCGGCCACACAGATTCTAATTTTATTCAAGTGCCAATTTTGCTTTCAAATTTTGCAAATTTTTCTTACAGAATTAGTTTGAATAGGCACAATCATGTATGTATCTGCATACAAAGCTTGTACCTTAAACTGTATGCAAGTATATTGCCTCTACAAACATTGTATTGAGATTCAGACTTCAGACACTGTACTGTTATGTAGAAATTTGCATAAAGGAATAGATAATCAATTTACAGAGCAATTGTACCAGTGTACACATGTACTTCCTCGTCATTTGCAATTGTAATGTATACCAATAATGATAATTTGATAGTTTCGTGTGTGTTTACTCTTATGTATACACTATTTATTTACAAGTCATACACACTAAAATGTGTTACTTATTATTAGCATATGAAAGGGAGGAAGGGAAAGTAAACGATGCCGACACGACAAAACAACAGGACAATAGAACAACCGTTGAAATAGCCATTCAGACAATTATACCATATTTATTTCTAAATCTATGCTGGTAGGTAACTATATTTTTAAATACAGGCAATTCAGATTAGAACATTCTCTACGGTTCCTTTTTAAGAAGAATAAGACAAGTAGTAAAATAGTTTCATCATCCTATCATAACATAACAACAATCTCATCTTGATCTTACCTAACTGAATTTCTCTTTCCTTTTAACAGCTTTTTGCATCCCTTGGGGTGTTAACTACAGCTCAGTATCATTTTAAAAGACAAGCCACCTATGGCTTACCCTCTGGAGGACCTGGACCCCAATCTCCCTCGTCAACCTATGGATTACCGTCCGGAGGTAGCCAAGGGCCATCAGGACCTATCCCAGTTAGAAGCCAGTCCCAATACAGTGCACCAGCACCTCAACAGCAACAGTACAGCGCCCCCGCTCCACAGCAACAACAATACAGCGCCCCCGCTCCACAACAGCAACAATATAGCGCACCAGCCCCACAGCAACAGCAATACAGTGCGCCCGCTCCACAACAACAACAATACAGTGCGCCCGCCCCACAGCAACAACAATATAGCGCTCCAGCCCCACAGCAACAGCAATATAGCGCCCCAGCTCCACAGCAGCAACAATATAGCGCCCCAGCTCCACAACAGTACAATGCGCCTCAACAACAACAACAATACAGCGCCCCACAACAGCAGCAATCGTATGGCGCTCCCCAAGAGGAACAACAACAGGGAGGAAAAATCCATAAACATGTTTATGTTCACGTAAGAAAACTGAGAAAATATTTTTAGTGATAATAAAGAATATATAGGGAATAAAATTGGTAACATGAAATCATGATTGCTTTTGATAATTCCGAACGTGTATGTAAAGTTTCTTAAAACGAAACAGTTCAGAAAGTAGAAATAAACACTTTGGGTCTCATTAAATGTTAAATTCATGTAAAACTCTGAAATTGATATTTCAGGTTGCTCCAGACGAGCCCCAAGAAGCTCGTGCCCCCAAACCCCGCCGTCCACAACCACCACCAGAAAAGTTAGTGCTCATCTAAAAAGGAATTACACAATATCGCTGAAGAATTGTTGTTAATAATATTTGAACTTTTTATTCCAGACACTACAAAATTCTCTTCATTAAGGCACCAAACCCACAAGGCCCAGAAGATCAGGAAATTCAACTCCCTCCAGCACCAGAACAGAAGGTAATCTTTTAGTACATGAGAATGAGAACATTCATAAAAGTATCACCATGAAAAAATATCTAATGTTATATCTTCACTATAGACACTCGTGTACGTTTTGCTGAAGAAACCAGAAGCTGGTGGCGGAATCAATATCCCAACTCCTGCACCAACGAAACCATCCAAACCAGAAGGTATTGTATTTAAAAATTGAATTGGAAATTCTACTTATAAATAGTTACACAGTTGCATTTATTAAACTAATTTTTATTTTGTGTCTAGTTTACTTCATCCGCTACAAGGGTGGCCAGAGCCAGAAGCCTTCCAATTCTTATGGAACACCTCAATCTGCCCCTCCACCACAATACAACGCTCCAGCTCAAGCTGCACCCCAGTACAATGCCCCTCCCCCACAAGCTCCCCCACAATATAATGCCCCCCGCCAACAATCTGCTCCACAGTACAATGCTCCCCCACCACAACCCCCACGATCGCAGTATGGACTACCATCCTCAGGAGGACAGTATTAGGATATTTAATATTTTGAAGTATTTAGATGTGAAAATATTAATATTATTAATCATTCAAAATCTAGAGATTATCAGATTTCCATTGAAGAAAAGCAACTTTCATTGAAACTATTAGCATTTTTGTATTTTAAAATGGTTTCAGCGGGGTTGGTATTTATTTATTAATAATTGTTTTCGATTTCCTCTCCCTTCACTTGACTACTGTGAATTACAATACTTAAATAACTTCTTTCCCCTAAATCCTCTTTGCTCCAAAATCTTTATCTATGTGAGAAACAATCAGTCTAGATGAAATCTACAGAAAAAACAAGGCGCATCTCTTTCAGGCTGAATTGAATATTTCGCATGCCTTTCTGCTACATAAATATCACAGTAGTAGCGATAGTTGTATGTACATTTTATGCTTATCTTTTTGGTAAATTTTAAATGTACCGTTTACAACTGTATACATACTTACAATGGTCTATTTTACTCCCCCATTCCATCTTCTTTCGAAACTGTCCAGCTTTCTACTTACGACACTCAACTCAAGAACCCTTTAGTCATTTTATGGAAAATGTAACCCTATTTTTGTACTGATTAAAATGAACTCTTAAGAGAATATGAAGTTTATATCGTAAGTGTCTTACCTACTGAATATACAATCTCATTTGCCTACTGTTTAAACATACCATTTTAGTACTTACGTGGTAAGTATTACTTAACCTAATGATAAGTGCGATGCTATTTACGATTGCGACACACTTGTAAGTTTTATTCATATTTAATCCTATGGGCTATGTATAGAACTGTGATTGAGTGTTTTATGGGGCCACACAGTAAGACAACAGGTAGGTAGTGGTAGTAGTAATACATAAGCCTTTAGCATAAGGAGGATTGAAACGAGGGTGAAAGAAAGTTATCACATCGTGATCTTTTGAAGATGAACGTACTTCAGCAAAATTCATGCAAATTCCGTTGAATTAACAATAAGTCAGAGTGCATTTAAATTGCAGTCGACAGACATAAAGAGACGATTATTTTAGTACCTGTCGCTCTTTCCCATTCGTTCCAATGCTTTTGTGGGAACCCTACTTTGATCATCATGAATTCGTCTCTAATACTTATTAGTTGACTATATTAGCAATATAATATGTAGTACCATAATGGCATTATGCATCTGGATGTATTATGTTTTCATATCCCAGTAATCCTAAACCTAAAGCATTTAATACTACCTATACACTTAGGTATTTATATGAATAATGCAAAAATAATATTTAGTGATTTAGAGTGTAGAGCTGTATGCACACTAGGAGACCTAAGATATAGAATAAAATATTGCTCAACAGATAGTTATTATATGCATATTCATGCATAATTTAGGTAAGCAATGTTTGAATGTAGTATAATATAATGCAGTACATCTACCTAGACTACCTACATGTATACACATACTATTAATACACTAGGCAGTAGCACGTTTGCATACAAAACAAACACCTACACATAAGCTTCACTAACTACTGTCATTGCTCTATGAATACAAATTGTTGTGCATTACTTGCCAACACTATTAAAAGTAATCTCAAGTCAAGTTGACTGTATAAGTACAAGTGTAGTAGTACTAGGGTATGTTAAGTAGAGGAGGTAGATATTTTGTTTGTTGTGACATCCCATAAAAATATGCATCTGCATAACAGTAGGACAGAGACAGAACACAATTACCAAAATTGGAGTTGCACTGATAAATCTGTACTTGTTAACATAGCACCCTTGGTGGCCCTTTCGATTGTCTGTCTAAAGCGTTTAGTGTGCACACGTCGTGGACAATGAAGTGATAAATCATTGACAAATTCCTTTTCCTATCTATTTGCAAGCACACCATTACATAAACTGCTATCTTCGTTTGCCAATTACAAAGTATGACCACTTAGTTGATTTTATTACCATCTTACATAAAATTCTTCTTTCTCTAGGTTCACATTTCACATGTAAGAGTAATGTGCATTTGCCTTGAAATAGTAGTGAAATTACCCATACGGCTATGGTGGTTAGCCCATGCTTAATGGCTATTCACAACCAAAACCCGATTTTTGAGGATATTCCGCAATTTTAATCTAATTTAACACACATAGTATGGTACTTATGTAATGAAAGTAGGTCATTCATTGCCATGAATTCACATTTTTCGTATTTGTACCCACATCACACCACAACTGGCTAATTTTATACTTTAGTGTACCAAAAGCTGTCTTATAGCATGACATAATCAATTAGCAGAGTGTATAATATACTATGATAACATCTATCACTTTTCCGAATCCCTCCCTCAGAGAATGTCATGGATTTCTAATATTAATTATTTTATATTTATGTGACATTTAGGTGACATTTAGGTGGACTTACATGCAATGCATCCATCCATATCACGCAGAACTCCAAATCGCCGTTCCTCATCTCGCCAGATTTCACAAAGAAGAGCAGCAAGTGTCTGGTCTCGGCTAACAATGTAATCCCCAATTTTGTCCCCCGGCTGTGGTTTCAAAGCTTGGGCTATAAGCCCTTGAGTCAAAGGGATATTAAATCCATCACAGTGAGAATTTCTTTGAGTAAGCTTCCTTCCTGTTCGTTTCCAGAACAGAAGCTGGTGCATACATCTAGGATATTCGCATAGCTCTAACAGACAGGTTAAAATGTGGATAATAGCGGAAGGGCCTGCAGCTACCTGCGTATCCCAAAAGCAAACATTTCCATTAAACAACTTAAACCAGAGAATAAGTAATTTAACTGCAAAAGTTTATTTACTGATAGAAATGAAATAGGGTATAGTTAATCAAGTTTACCTCGAGTAAATCCAGCAAAACTAATACACCTTCGTAAGCAAGAAACATTTCTAGCGCTGAAGTGGAGAAGGCTATACATTTAGATATGCACTCAGCAATGGCAATATGCAACCTTGTGAACAATATTTCAGAGAAAATATGAAACGCTCTGTTATGTAAATAAGAATTAAATAATCCTAAGAAATCTTTTTATCCTTACAGTGGATTCATATGTCTATCGGTAGCTGGGTGCACAACGAGCTGACTCATAAGCCTAGTCAGGATTCGCACACCTTTTTGTTGTGAAAAAGCATTCTTTCCATCTTCGTCAAGCTCACAAATAATGGCGCAGCTTAGAAGAATGTTGCAAAGAGCAGGCTCTTCAATAATTTCGAAAAACGACATGCTCATCTCTTTTAAGATCTCTGAAAATAATCATTATGTATATAGGAGATAACGTTAGTTTGTAAATAGAAATGTGTTATGATATACACGACAACTTGCCCTAAGAAATCTGTTATTATAAACAGATAATTGTAACTATTTATTACGAGAAAATATCCCAATAGCATTCTGCTTTCTGAAATATTCAAGTATTTGTTGCATGTAAATTTCTTCTTCATGGGATAAAATCATTCTCAGGATTTGTGCTAGTTTGCAGAAGCTATGTTTGAAATCTAACTGTTCACCAATGGGTGTCTGACGAAATTTTGCCATAACCCATAGATGTTCAATCAACCTAAAATTACAAATATCAGTAATTATTTTAATTATCAAGCACTACTGTAGCAATTCCTACAGTGATTAAAACGCAACTTTAAAAAGAAACTCATATCGTAACTACCCAATATCATCTTGACGGACAAATGCAAGTGGTTCGATTCTGGCAATAATTTCCAAGCCATGCCAAGCTGTATCCCTTAGTTGTGGCTGTAAATCTGGGTTATCGTAAAGCACATCGAGAAAAGGGCTGTCAATTTTCAGCAGGACTATATTAGAAAATATTCTCACTAGTTGGTGATCATAGATCAGCTAAAGAAGCGAATCATTTATTTTATTTTACTCTTCGAAATTCGGAAACAAATATGAATTATTTAATTATGTGCATTGTATATATACCTTTTTGGAGAAGCTCGAATAAATAATGATTTCAATCCAGCCTAAAAGGTAATTAAGCATTTCCCAGTCCTCGGGAGTAGCATCCAACTGAAGCGGTACAGGTAATTGGGGTAGCTCATCATCTCCTTGGAACAAAATATTGGCTTGAAGAATCTCGCAGACATCTACCATATAACCAAACCGGAAATATCAAGCTGAAGTTGATATTTATATACTTAGTATTAACCATGTCCATAAAAATATTATATTAATTACAGGTAGCAAAATTATTATTATTGTGCTTCCGTAAACCGGGAATCTGTTTCGTCATGATTAAAATTGTGAATGCAATATCATTTCGAAGTTCCAAAAGAAATTTCGAATCCGCTGCGACCATGAGCTCTCCAAAGCGTACAAGAAGAATTCTGAAAAGAAAAATATACATTATAGAATCTACAAAGGATCTTTACAAGAATGTGTTTAAAAGAGAAACTAAATGGTAACACTTAGGGGGAACTTACTGAAATGAACGATGATTAGGTGTGGGTATCACCTTAGAACAATCAATTTTCTCGGTTGTATCTCCATATTCAGCATTGTCACTCCCAACAATGACTTTGGAGAACAAAGCGTATATAAAATTAATTATTCGTGCAAGAATTATATGCGAATCGTCTTCGGTCCCCAATTTTGTTAGTAAAGGTTCCAAAATTGGTCTTCGAACCATTTTATTACCTGTAATTGAAAAAAGTATATTAACATTATTTGCTGCCTCAAAAATGTTTCAGGTTTTGGCTTGTTGGCATATTCATACATAGCAATTTGGAGCTTTCACAGGCAAACTGGAGAATTTCCAACACATTCAAATATATTTTTTCATTCAATCTCCATTCTATGATAGCCATTGCTAGCGTTTTGCATATGCTGCTGCTTTCCAGAGCATTAACAAATACTTCCTGTGATATTGGTTGATATATTTTTGTTTCTTTGCTTTCGGAACGACAACCAAGTTTTGGAGCGTAGCCTAACGATCCGTTCTCAAATAGCTGAATCCAACTTAGAATAATCTGCAGAAGTCCTAACTGAATTTTCTCATCTTCACTGTTTGTAAGAATGTCTCCTGTTTACAGCAAATGTAGGTCATAAATAAACACCTGTATATTTCATGAAATCCGAAACATTTTATAATTCGATGTTTAGTGACCTGCAATATCTAAGGCCTTCGTGAGATTCTGAAATTCAAGCGAATCACTGAGTACTTGGAGCTGAATCCTTTTTTTTACATGTGGGATAATCATTGTGAGTACCTCGGAGCTAGTTCCAACAGCCTTGCTATATTTGTTATTCAAGGTCTGAATGATATCAATAATAGTGAGTATATCTCTGAGAAATACACCTTGTGGAGATTTTCTCAAATACAAATTCCAAAGTCTGGAAACTTTATCCTGGGAATCCTGAGTATTATTTGATTTCAATATTGAATTTATTCTGTCCAGGCATTGGGTCGTAGACCAAATAGTTGCATTTGATACGGCTTCAGGAATTAAGTCATTACATAAGCAATTAGGGTTATCTTCTGCAATTAAAAGCTCCTGGATATCTTCATCCTCTGCGATGATTACTCCATCGTGATGTAGAAGACCATCTTGACACGTCTGTCCCGTGTCCCATTTACAGCTGGTCATTTTATTTGTATTAATGGTTAGGAATGTGACCAATTTTTGGGAGTTTTACTAGTTGAGTTTTATGAAAGCTAAAATCCTATAAGTCACTTATTTTGGATGAAATGCATACAACGCTAATACAGTGAGATGTCATTCAATGAAGTGAATAGTAACTACTGCGAATGATGATGGCAAGATTGAGAGGAAGTTGGGAAATCATACAGATTTCGACTATGCATCGACTATGCGAGATGCGAGGGATGATGAGACACCGAGAACAATATGAAACCATAGTAATACGTAAAACTAATGCAATGCAAAATATACGAACAAGTAAGGCAACGTAGGGTGGTGATATTTAATACAGTTTACACAGATTACAAAGATTGCAACATAGGTTTCATTTGCGCTTTTAGCAGAGAACTAACTGATTCATCTTTTAAAAAATATTTCCTCTTCGTGATAATATTCCATAAAATATGGGTTCCTTAATGTCATCTTTGGCGACTGTTATTTCTGCATTCCTTGATCGAGCTGCATCTTGCAATGTTTATTTAGTACATCCATTCCAATATGTTCGTACAAACGATCATGATGCTTGTGGTTTGTCTTTATTTGAAATATATTTTTAAAACTATTAGGAAATCAGTTACTATATCGTAGTTAAAATATAAACTGTCCAATGGTCATGCACAATATTATAGTACAGTTATATAGTGAAATTAATGAATTGGGATTATTGGGATATTTTTTGGTGCTAATTTCTCCACATTGCAATTAATTAAGGTGAGCCAAGGCAATGGGTACCCGAATACTGGGACGCTGCTTTGATCTCCCTTGGAAAATTAGAGGTAAGTGAAAGAAGTAAATTAAAATCAATCATTGAGAAAAGGATGATTCGGATGGAAGCGGCTAGGAAATACACTCACTGTCGATCTTTGAGAAAACAATTGCGAGAATTTCCTTTGTGGCAGGCTGAGAAGCTCTTTCGAGTTTATGATCTTTTCAAATTATACGAAATGGATGGTGATGGTGTCATCGAAGTTGCAGAAATGTAAGCAGGATATTTATTTACTATTTAAACGACAATTCAATACAGATAACCTAAATGAAAGGACACAAAGCTTTCTACTCCTAAGTCAGTATAGCATATAAATACAATATCCGTGGTATTCTAAAGTACTTATATGATGATACGATATCATAATATAATATATTAGGAGTGTCGGTATGGATAACATGGGTGATCACACAGATGTATCTGAACGAGTCAGGATTCTTTGTTTGTATGATGAGGATAAAACTGGCTTTATTGATTACGAAGAATTCATGAATGTAAGCAAAACAGAGTACAAACAAATTGAATTGACTTTGCAAACCAAATTAGATTTAACCCTTTATTTCTTCGGATGCTTTTTACCTCCATAAAATTATACCTATTTTATAATATAGCTCAGAGTAGGTTTCATACAATTTTATGTCAAACAGTTTACATAGGTTATCTATTTAAATTCGTGTTTTTGTTTCTGTAGATCATTTACGCTTTGCAAGTTCTCGGGCACAACAGACACAGTATTGGACAACATTATCAAAGAGTGGAAAATGACTATGAATTCCTAAAAGGCATGACCTATATTCAAAGACTGTCAATTGGTGTTCTCTAACTAAAGATTGACGAATGAAAAATACTACTTAATAATTCATAACACAAGTTATATAATTAGATAGTCATGTGTTCATAAATGAGTAATCTGATTAAAATTTCCGACATTGTTCAGCTAAACTCACACTACTCTCGATCAAGTTCAGCTAAGCAATACTTACACAATCCGTAAAGGTTTCAGTCGTACTCCTACAGAATTACAGAATTAATATTTAGTCATTGAATGAATCCTTGAGTCATTGTCTTTTATGGACCTTATTATGCTCCAGATAAGTCCAACTGAACGGTAAATATGATGTATGCCATAACGGTACCACATAGCTATATGAAAAACAAAAAAGAATCACTATTTTTTCATTTCCCGTTATTTCAGGAGCAAAATTAATATCCTATTTTTAAAATATTTTTAGGGGTACATACAGTGGGTATTAATTTATGATCCACAGTAAATAAACCCTGACCAGTTAACTCGTATTTCCAATTCATAACCCAAATGGTAGTCTCCTGAAGCTATATAACAAGAAAGGGAGATTATTACCTGTTGACTTGACTATGATAAATGCATTAATAATTGAATTAGTTAAATTACAATTTACATTTTCAGTATCATTGTAGGTATTCGCTCCACTTTTATCTTGAAAACGTCTCTGAATAAGTAAATCTTCAAGACGATCGATTCTGCATTTAACCTAGTGTCCAAAGAGTTTTAAATTCTTAAAAAAAATTTCAAGAGTAAATTACTGTTTCTTACCCTCCGTTTTATCCGTTCTCCAAAATGGGAAATAATCCACAATAACGAGCAATACGATAGAAGAAATGGTATTTTAGATGCATGGTAAATATCTTTTTGTGGTTTTCGAAAGCCTTTAGCCGTCTCATCGACTTTCTGGAAGAAGTAAACTGCTAACATGAGTATTAGGATTACTATGTAAACTCCTGCAATATCTGAATAGAGCTCATAACAATTTTTTAGTTTCGAAAATCTGTGCCTGAAATTCTGCAGAATTAAATCTGTATATTCATTTTTCTGCCGATTACGATATGGTTTCGAATTATTAGCAATGTTTACAATTGTAATCTTTTTTTCTGTTATAATTTCCACACAGCATATACAGTTAGTGTGCTCAATGTCGACGAACAAGTGGTTTTCCATTTCATCGCAAAATCTTTCATATAAATCCAACAAACATTCTCCAATACCTATCGTGAAGGAAAACGCAAATGCAGGAGAAGCAATAACATAGATTTCACTTACAATCACAGTAATCGATTTGATTAAAATAGTATTTGGTAGAATATTAAATGTTACGTAATCTAGATCCTCTCCTTTGTTGTATAAATATGCTGTTGCTCTGATTATATTGATTCCTAGGTACGATCCTACAGATAGAAAGAGGACAGAAACATGAAAAGGTTTTGCTCTGTTTATGCTTCTCCAAATGGTTTTAGAGGCAGGATTATTACAGAAAGGATTGTATAGCTCATTTATATATGAAATAATTTTCACTGCTCTGTTGCATGTGTACAAAGACCAAAGTCGTGTGAAGAAGTCTGTACCGAAATACGCACCCATTGTGGAGTAATAGACAATGTATCCAGCAAGTTTATTCCCAGAATAATGAGCTGCGTTAATTGTTCCTCCAAAATACTCACTCATGATCAAAGTATTGAATATCAAAATGGAAATTACGTATATAAATGCAGGATGAAACCACTTGAATTTGAAATTTTTCGAAGTTACGAATGGGCTTGCCGTTGGAAAACATCCAAAAGCCCATCCATAGAAAATTATCACGGAGATGAATGGATTTTTCATTGCTCTGGCAAACTCAGAATTTCCCGTAATAATGATCTATTTTTCCAATATTCAACAAAATAACTATTAGTTTACTAAGTGTACGATTACGCCCACCATTTGTGGGGTGGCTTTCTACATGCTACACTATACATTGGGGATGTGTCAATATTCTAATTCTGTTACGCAAAGTGTTCTTTTGATTATTAAAACATTTTTTAATGGATGCACTATAATGTGTAGGAAAACCAGAATTACCAACCTAATGCATTGGAGCCTTTTAATTGATACTTTTCTTTGATTGTAAAATAATTTGCCAATATTTTTGGGACTGCGAATCTTATGTTGTACATTGTACAATGTACTTAACTTTATTGATATATTTACTTTATTGTATACTACACAACGCATAGTTAAGTAGGTACAGTGCATGACTTACCTACACAAAAGTAAGCTGCGAACAATTTTATAAACCCAAATAATACTACTAATGCTCTCAGTAAAAGAAGCTTAGTGATTTCAACCTATGAATATTAATATCCACAAGAAATAATTCAGAAAAGAGAATTTTATATCTGTAAACGATTTACGCATTTTCTTATTCAGGGGACGCATTACTCAATTAAGCTGATTTAGCTCATTATTGTTTCTTCTGAATTCTCCTTGTGGGTTTTCCATTTTCTTTATTATTTTCTCTACCTACTAACAAACTAACAACAAACAAACAAGTTATTTCACTATTTTCTGTAAATGTCAATTTTATTAAAATTATGCTCCGGATAAGTCCAATTGAATCACAAATATCACGTAGGTCATTATTGTAGCACAAAGCTGTATGGAAACCCCGAAATGAAATTCAATCAATTAATTTGTACTCGATACATTTTAATAATGTAGTTTAAAACTCAACTTTTGACTTACGGAAGGTATTAATTGATGGTTCACATTAAAAAAGCCTTGACCAGTTAACCGATATTTCCAATTTATAATCCACATGGTAGTTTCGTGCATCTACAAATACATGGTTTGAAAATAATATTTAGCTAGTACCTTGAGATTGTGGAATTATTTTAATTGTGTATGTATGTATGTATTGATTTATTAGTTCTCTTAGGTAAAACCCATAGAACACATTCGAAATTTGCTACAAATAATTACATGATTGCATCATAAAAACTTCAACAATATCGTAATACATATAACAATTACATTTAGCCAATTACTTTAACATATTCACTTCAACAGCATCATATTACATATTCCAATTACGTTAGCCAATTATTTTAATCCTTACGAGTTTACAATTTCATAATTTACACAAAATGTTCTTTTGCTTTTGAATTATTTTAATTGTGTAGAGGAGAAGATATATCTAATATTACCTTGTCGAAGTTATTGTAGTTAGCCCCATTGCCTCCCGTGGAGATTTTGTCTCCTTTACTTCTATGAATAAGTATATCTTCCAGACGATTTACTCTAGTTTTCATCTACATAATAGTATATAGCAGAAAAATACAATATTTGACAACTAAAATTTTTTTCATCTATTTCAAAAGTTGTTACCTGTTTTTTCATTCTTTCTCCCAAATGAGAAATAATCCAGACACATAAGCAAATTGATAGAAGAAGAGGAATTTTTGCTGCCTCGTAAAAATCAATTTGAGGGTTCCGATAACTTTTAATCACATCATCTATTGTCTGAATAACGTATACCGTTGACAGAAGTATTATGGTGATAATGTAAACTCCGGAAATATCCGAATAAAGGTCAAAGCATATCTTCAATTTAGAAAATCTTTGTCTTAAATTGTGCACCTCTGAACAACTATGGCATTTTTTAGAATCTAAAGCACTAAAAATGCTAGAGCCAGTTTTCATATTTTCTGCAGTGGTAATTTCTACATAAGATAACCAGTTGTTGTGCTTGATATCGTTTAGTAAACATTTCTCTAAATCATCGCAAAATCTTTCGTATAAATCTAGCAAACTTTCCCCAATTACCACCGAGAAGGAAATTGCATAGGTAGTGGAGGCCAGAGTGGAAACATCGGTTGCAATATTAGCAATCAATTTTATCAACCTGCTTTCTGGGAGAAAATGAAATTTGTCGTTCTCAAACATTTGAGTGTCGTAAACCGATACTGCCTGTATTACCTCGTTTGCAAGATTAAGCCCTATAGATAAAGCAAAAATGGAAAGTTGGAAATGTTTTCTTCCAAAGCGTCTCCAAAATTGATTACCTTCGGACGCAATATCGCAATGATTAGCCAGTTCGTTTAAATACGAAATCATTTTCACGACTTTCTTGCTTGTATATAAGGACCAAAGTCTTACGACAAAGTCTCCACCAAATCCGACACACAGTGAGATGTAAAATAATATACAACCAGAGAGTTTGAAATCAACAAATTTCAAAAGAACCGAAGGAGGGTTGGATATAAATAAATCAACCAACAGGAAAGGATTAAATAGCATAAAGAAAATCATGTATAAAATCACAGGGTGGAACCACTTGACCCGAAATTTTTTCGAATTTGTGAATGGACTTGCTGTTGGGAAACAGGCAAAAGCCCAACCAAAGAAAATTGTGGCAGAGATAAATGGGTCTCCCATTGCGCTAGCAAACTTAAAATGAAAATATTTTCTTATTCCCTGCACACAAAAATGACCAAATCCTTCTATATCCCACAAGGAAGCTGATCATTAATATGACCACACCCAAGATAACCATATGTTTAAATGGTCAACATCTGCTGTTTCCTATTTTATCATCAATCATAGGTGCATTATAGTGCATATAGCAAATATCAATATTTATTTTAGCCGTTACATTATTATGTAGTGGTACACTATATTGTAAGGATACCTTTAAGTTCTATCTGTGTATGTATGCATCTATCTGTCTGAGCCCATTTTTTTCCTATTATTCAACTTTTTTTAATTGTTTTCAGAATTGAGTAATGCGTCCCCTGAGTATAAGTCGACCCTTAAATAGTAGTCGGTTATCAATGAAAATAAATTAGCACTACATTGTACAGCTGTTTACCACAGTTTATTAAACCCGATAGTGATAATTTTGTAGTTTAAATACTTATTACGCAAAAAACATAGTGCTTTTATGTACTTAATTAAATATTATGCAATAAGTAAGTTAACTACTTATTATGCTCCAGATAAGTCCAGTTGAAACACAAATATCACGTAAGTCATTATGGTAGCACCAAGCTGTTTAAAAGACCCAAAAAATGTATGTAATATGGATTATTGTGAATATATAAATAACATTTAAATAAATACCTAATTATTATTTCACATGGAAGAACCATTTTACTTACAGAGGGTATTAACTGATGGTCCACTTTAAATAAGCCCTTTCCAGTCAACTTAAACTTCCAGTTCATAATCCACATAGTAGTTTCGTGCAGCTAATGAGGAATATTAAATTGACATGGAAAATAATTGCATTGTGTTTCAATTAAACTTAATAGGGGGAAATGCAATTATTCTTGTACACTGCCTTCAAACTGAATTTTGTCACTGGGACACAACATTGATATTTCATTAAAAATATACAAAACAAAAATAACGTATGCTAAATTATTTAGATTAAAAAATATAATAATACTTAATAAAGTTTTGCTTGGAGAGAATATATCATTTAACATTGAAACGAAATCCTTACTTAGAGATATGCTAATTATATCCATATCAATAAAGATTTCTTTATCTTAAATATGTAATTCATTTTAATTTTCTGAAGTATGTATCCACGAACTCTAAATGTATTGGCAATAATCCTTGGTCTTTCCTAGGGATTAACGGATTAACATACGCCCATATATTTAAT
This sequence comes from Tomocerus mixtus, assembly GCA_034694165.1. Taxonomy (NCBI): domain Eukaryota; kingdom Metazoa; phylum Arthropoda; class Collembola; order Entomobryomorpha; family Tomoceridae; genus Tomocerus; species Tomocerus mixtus. The sequence goes on from JAQFYC010000828.1 coordinate 20,637, forward strand.
TTACCTTTTCAATATTGTTGAAGGAGTTATCATCGGTCCCCGTAGAGTTTTTGTTTTCTAAACGTTTCTGAATCAGCAAATCTTCCATACGGGCTACTCGAAATTTGATCTACAATTTTTGCATGATAGTGCATTAGTTTGCTTAATATCCACTTTGCATATTATAAATATTTGCACCTAAGACTGAGCTCTTACCTGTCTTTTCATCCTTTCTCCCAAGTGAGAAATAATCCAGACAAACGAGCATGTAGATGCTAAGAATGGTATTTTCACACCCTGGTAAAAATTTAATTGTGTGTTTCGAAAGCTTTTAATCAAATCATTGATTTCCTGAATGACTAGCATCGTTGATAAGATTATTATGATTACAATGTAAACTCCCGCAATATCCGAATATAAGTTATAACATTTTTTTAATTTGAAAAATCTCTGCCTAATATTCAGCAGAATTGTATTCACATCCTCATTTTTCTGTGCAATCCCTTTTTCTATAGACTCTCCATTAGATATACACTTGTCATTGATGTAATTTTGCAAGTAGTTCTCCATTTCGTCGCAGAATCTTTCATATAAATCCAGCAACGTTTCTCCTATGACTATCGTGAAGGAAATTGCAAAGACTGGTGAAGCAAAAGTGTGAACATCAGTTAGGATATACGTAACCCATGTAATTAATACAGAGTTTGGCAGTGTTTTATATCTGAATTGTTGCATCTCGAGCAGACTATAATATGGTATTGATCTGTTAATATTATTTACTAGAAAAAGACCCACAGATAGACAGAGGATGAAAAGATGGAAATATTTTGCTCTTAAGCTTTTACAAAACTTCTTATTTCCAGTATGAATGGGGAAATAATTAGATAGCTCGTTTAAATACGAAATCATTTTGACCGTTTTCCTACATGTATACAAAGCCCAACTGCGTATGAAAAAATCCCCACCGTAGTGTAAACTCAGTAAGATATAATACAAAATGTATCCTGACAATTTCTCTTCAGCATATTTTGCGAGATCAGCAGCGTTCTTTCCAATAAAGACTTCTACCATCATCAGTGGATTGAATATCAAAATGAACAAAACGTATAGAAATACAGGGTGAAAGCACTTGAGCTGGAAATTTTTCGAATTCGGGAATGGGCTTGCTGTTGGGAAACATGCAAAACTCCATCCGAAAAAAACTATTACCGAGATAAATGGGTCCTTCATTCTGTTAGACTTGTATGGGAGTCAATTGCAGTCTGATCGACGCGTCTTCAACAAATGAATGTTTATTGGATCGCACCGAGTGTATGCAATACTATTTAATTGTATAGATGAAGTCACACACCCTTCTTGGCCAAAAATAATTAATTATCTTAAGTAGTAGTTTCGCATTCCATCGATTGTAAAATATAATGGTATAATGGGCAGGGTGTGTAAAAGATAAGTTGAACAACAAAACCTTATTGATCTTGCAATAAACCATTGCAAAACGGATGTAACCACGTTATTGAGCTAAATATTGGCACTAAAGTACCAGTTTCTTCCGTGCTGTTGCGTAAGTATGCAGTATCTTATAGTAATCTATAAGGCTAGATATAAGGCACAATGACATTATTCATTAGAAATAAAAATCAGTTTAGTTTACTAGATTACAATTCGTTATGCAAATTATTGGCACATGACAAGGTTATTAGGTAGTAATCGATTGAATTAATTGTATTTAATTGGAAACTGCTATTCCATATATCACGCTACTAAAAATGAATGGGACAGTCGATTTTGATTTTGTTTAGAAAATTATTTGTATTCTTTTGCAGGTTCAACGGTATCGCGAACATGAGGAAATAAATAGTTCCACATGGGCTTTACTATTTGTGTGCCCTTGCAGTGGGTTAATTTTAATCTGTTTCGGCTTCCGTTTCATATTCTGGTTCTGGAATGGCGGAAGATTCCCTTTCAGTATCTGTGGTAGTTGCCGGTCGAACGGACGAAGGTCGTTTATATTTTTTCACAGGCACTGGTCTCCTGCTTTGATACCTTTTTGGTGCAATAGCTGTTTTGGGGGCATCATTCTCTGTTTCTGGTTCTTCTTCTTGTTCGCCATCTCCCGAAAGTTGTCCACAGCCGGTTATCCAGACCTCCTTAGTGGGTCTATCTGAATAAGGTGCCACATTTTCGAAAAACTAGGATTTACACACGTATAAAATAGTATATTGCTCATTAAAGTACTTACAGGGTGTATATGAGTAGTAGGTATAAAATAATAATGAGATGAAAAATTACTTTGTTAAGGATATCCATCCCTTCGATGACTTTCCCAACGGCGATATTCCTTCCATCTAAATGACGTAATCTCCTTCCAGTAATCATAAACGTCGACCCAACGGAACCAAATCCGTAGTTCACCATTGTGACAATACCTGGTTCATCATGTTTCAATCTGTGCACCATAATAAACGTATTTCTTATTCCTTTTTAAATTAATATTTTTGAACAAATACTATGCGTAGTATATATACATACTTATAATTTTCATGAGGAAAGCTATCCCCGAATCCGGATGACATTCCATATACTTTGCCGGAAATATCGCCCCCTTGGATAAGAATACTTTTGATAACCCTGGTGATTTGGGTACATTTGTAACTCGGTCCATTTTCTCCAGTACACAGACAGCGAAAGTTTTCTGCGGTAATGGGTACTATATCTGCTCTCAGCTCGATCACGATTCTTCCTACAGCCTTATCAGTCTCAAAGTCCATGTAAACTCTGGGACGAGGACAATCTTTAGCATTCTGTATTGCCGAGTCGTGAAATTTGTCAAGGGTAGATTTTTTCTTGGATTTCCAAAATAGTGGATAGCATGATATTCTTTCCATATGCTTTTCAGCTAATTGATAGTCCTTCAATAGTTTCTTTCTATCATACATTGGTTTCTGTGTTAATAAGATTAGCATCCATCCTATTAAATATATTTTAGAAATTTTTTCATAATTTACTTATATTTCAACTATACGTAATTTAATTAACCTGCTTTTCGATTCGTTGTAAAATATTCATATTGTCAAATGTTATGTCCATTAATTCTACTTGGCGAGTCTTGCATTTTGGGAAGAGGGCCTTTGTAGTTGGCTTCAATCGATTGTTAATGGCGGGCTGCATTTTAAACAGGAATGATGATATGTAATAATCAAAGAAGTAAAGTATCGAATATGTTTCATGATTTAGCAATGATAAAAGCAAAGGGTTATGATTTACAGATCCCTGCATAATGGTGGCGATCCGGTGTACCATCCTGACATTATCAAGTTCAATTTGATTAAATCTGGCCATACATCGGTTAAACTTTGTCTGTGTCACGAAGAGGTTTCTGGCTACGATAGGACTTGTTTTTGAGTTCACCACGGGTCTAACAGTTTTAAGTTTTTCACGATGTTTGTCGTAGTAATACTTCCGCTCCACACTACTCTTATCGCCACTACGCAAAGCCCGGAGTCTGAGTTTAGCAGTTTGTTCTTTGTAATATGCACTCATTGTGGCTGTGCCCTTCATATTGGGATTGGCATTCATGTTAATGGGTATAGATATTTATACAATTACTGAGAATTTTTTGGTAATAAAAATAATTAAATGAAAACTTGAACTCTTGTACTGAAAACTGTAGGATCAAGATTAGCTGTAAGCTCGTAGAATCGAAGTAAAAAAGTGAAGTACATAACATACCTATGATTCGTGTACTGTTGTCTGTATTATGTACATCAATTAATTATTGTAAACTGCAATCCCTAGCAACTGACTAATCTAAAGAACAATGAGTACCACGATGGCGATGTAAACTCCGAAAATTGGTTCCCAAATTCCCAATACATTGGATTTCGTTGACCGTTTTATGGTGTGTATTACAAATGGAACCATTTAAATCCACTTATTTAATTGCTATAAAACGTTATCATTGTTTAGTAGCTATCATAATAATTCGTGTAAAATTGATAGCTATAGTAGAAGTATGTAGGGTGTGTTTGTATGTATGTGGCTATGCATAGCTCTCATTTTGTCAGTACCAGGGGTCCTTCCATAATCTATATGTTGATATATGTCTATATGTCGATGGTCACGCTGTCGATTGGTGTTAAATGGTATGCATATGACTTTTATTACTAGTACATAGATCAAATATTTAATCAAACCATTTTAATTGTAATAATTCAGCTTCATTATTCTGTGATAAGTTTATTATTTTGCGTTTTGTGCTTTTCTGCTGGGGAAAGTAAATAATTTGAATTAAGTATCTATAGTCCCGACAAATCCAATTGAAACATAAATATCACATAGGTCATTATTGTAGCACACAGCTGTAAGGAGTAATGACAACAAATCATGTATAATTAATAACATTTTGTACGAGTATTGGAACCAAATAGGTACTTTCTTTGAATATATTGTTATCGTCACATACTGAAGGTATTAATTGATGATCCACATTAAATAAACCCTTCCCAGTTAACTGAAACTTCCAATTGATAATCCATGTTGTTATTTCGTGGAGCTAGAAATGAAATTAACATTAATGTTAGTAGTACAATGTATCTTAGTTTGCATAAGGCTAATAATTTAGATGCAATGAAGTTACTTGATCAATGTGATTATAGTCGCTGGTTCCTGATAAATGTTTATTTTCAAGGCATCTCTGAATAAGCAATTCTTCCAGACGATCTCTTCTATATTTCATCTTTATTGCAATTAGCAAGAGAATTCATTTAAAACCCATACAAGCATTATATTATTGAAATGGTAAAGTAAAAGCCACAACTATATAATAAAGATTCTCTATTTGAGTGATCATCTGCGTAATAAATCCATACTTACCTGTATTTTCATTCTTTCTCCCAAATGAGAAATTACCCAAACAATCAAGAGATACGTCAGAAGAAAAGGAATTTGTGTTCCCTGCTGGAAAAAGTTGCTGCCTGATTTGCGAAAACTTTTAATGACCCCATCCACTTCCTGAATGACCAGCATCGTTGGCAAGAATATCATGATGACAAAATAAACACCGGAAATATCTAAGTAGAGGTTGTAACATTGTTGCAGCTTAGCAAACCTGTCTTTCAAAGTTTGCAGTATTAAATCAGCAGATCCATGTTTCTCCCTATAATGACCTGAATGCGGGCCACTAGTACTAGATACCGTTTTGATCTTTTGTTTAGAGGTAATTTCTAGACAACATGTTTCCGGACTATTGTTCCTTGTATCCTTTAGTAAGCAATTTTCTAATTCATCGCAAAATCTTTCATATAAATCCAGTAAATTCTCTCCAGTAGCCACAGAAAAGGATAGTGCGAAGGCGGGGGAAATTATAGTGTAGAGATAATTTACGATAAAATCAATCCATTTTGTCACTATATAATACAGATAACTGTAATTTATTTGGTCCGATATCTGACCATTGTTGTAACTGTAATCATAATATTGCAAAGCTCTTGAAAGATTGATTGTTATGAAGAATCCCACAGTTAAAAAAAGAATTGAAAGATGAAAATGTTTTTCTCTGATTTTCCTCCAAAAGTTTATGCTTCCAGAACTAATACCATAATGGTTAGAAAGGTCATTTAAATATGAAATCATTTCTACTGCTTTCTTACATGTATACAGAGACCAGAGACGTGTAAAAAAGTCGCCGCCGTAGCATGTAGCCATTGAGAAGTAAAATATAATGTATCGGGACAGTTTAAGATCAGCAAAACTTGCTAGAAACGCACTGTTACTTTTTACAAATTCTATCATTAACAGTGGATTATAAATTAGAAAGAAGCCCACAAGTAGAAATGCCGGATGCAACAATTTAAACCGAAATTTTGGCGAATTCGGGAATGGAGTTGTTGTGGGGAAACAAGCGAAAACCCACCCGAAGAATATTACTCCAGAGATATAAGGATCCCCCATTTCTCCTGCAAGCTTAGAACCAATCTAATAGTGTACACAAAAATGATCCAGGTTCAGATTAAATAATAAAAAATGGACCACACCCAGCCAGTGTTTGAAATAATTTCCAAATTGTTAGAAATCGTTTACGGATTAAATCTTAATAAGATAAATGCTAATTAAAAAAGCCATATCGAGTGTAGAGAAAGTAATTATCTAATCAATTGTTAAGTATTAGTAAATAATTTTATCATTGCTCGCTTCCAATGTTTTTATGGACATTGCATTGTGTACTATGCACTAGGTTCTAATTAAGTGAATACAAAGGAAACTTATCTTACAGTATGTAATATTAGTTCAATAATGCCAATACATGTGCATGCATATTTAGGAAACAAATAGCCATGTACATATTGGTAACCGCAGCCAGACCATTGGCAAAATTGCAGGCACAATTTAATAACCAACATAATGTTAGACTCCTCATCCTAAACTTATATTGAACATAAATTAATTTTTGCTAATCAAGTGCCTAATCCCGATAGATCCAATTGAAACATGAATATCACATAGGTCATTATTGTAGAACAAAGCTGCAAGGAAAAATCAGTTAATTCACTTCATATACTAAATAACATCTTGTAATATCAGTTCAGTAACTTATTTGAGCAACATAGAAGTTAAGCATAATATTTTATTGTCAGGTGCTTACGGAGGGTATTAATTGATGGTCAACGTTAAATAAACCTTTCCCGGTTAACTGAAATTTCCAATTTATAATCCATGCTGTTGTTTCGTGGAGCTAAACAATGGAAATGGAATATATGGATTATAATGTTTTACATACTTAGGTATACAGTGTGTAAGTAAAATACAGATAGAATAATTTGCTTTCTATTTTTGCATAGAAACATGATTTAAGACTTTCACCAATACTTTCATTAACGTAATTTCTGACCATAAAAATTGATCCCTTTAAGTATTTATAATTCTATTCGGTTAAAATTAAATGAAGTTACCTTATCAATGTTATAAAAGTGGTTGCCGTTAATCCCGGAAGAATTTTTGTCTCCTAATTGTCTCTGCATAAGTAAACCCTCCAAATGATCTTTTCTATATTTCATCTTTTTGCGATAACAAGAAAATCATAATGTTAACATAAACTTTTCCAGTCCGTGTTAAGAATTATTTCTTATCTTATTACCTGCACTTTCATCCTTTCTCCCAAATGGGAAATTATCCAGATAAACGAACAAATACACACAAGTAAAGGAATTCTTGCACCCTGGTAAAAGTTTATATGAGTTTTTTGAAAATTTTTAATGACTTCGTCAACTATCTGTATGAAAAGCATCGTTGATATGAGTACCAGGATGACAATATAAACTCCCGAAATATCTGAGTAGAGGTTGTAGCATTTTTTTAATTTAGAAAATCGGTCTCTCAAATTTTGTACCGTTAATCCAGCATCCCCATTTTTCTCCTTAGGTTTTGCAATTACTATTGTGCTTGACCCAGTTTTAACCCCATGTTCTGAGGTAATTTCTACAAATGATGCCCAATTATTCAGCTTAATATCGTTTATTAAACAGTTTTCCAAATCTTCACAGAATCTTTCGTATAAATCTAGCAAAATTTCTCCCACAGCCATGGAAAAAGATATTGCAAAGGCAGGGGAAGTAATAGTATAAAGATCATTTGCGACACATGTGATCCATTTTATCACTAAATTATTTGGTACTATACTGTAATTTATTTGATCCGAAAGCTGCAGCTGGTCATAATCATAAAACGATACAGACCTTATAATATTACTTATTGTGTAGAATCCCACAGAGAAAAGAAGAAATAAAAGATGGAAATGTTTTGCTCTGATATTGCTCCAAAACGTTTTACTCCCGGTTGTTATACCATAGTGGTTAGATAGCTCATTTAAATTTGAAATCATTTTTATTGCTTTCTTACATGTATACAGAGACCAAAGACGTATACAAAGGTCACCCCCATAGCAGGTAGCAGTTGAAAAGTAAAATATAATATATCCGGATAATTTATGGTCAACAAAACTAGTTAGAATGTCATTGTTACCCGATATAAAAATAAAGTCTATCAGCATTATAGGGTTAAATATTAAAATGAAGACCACGTATATGACTACGGGATGCAACCACTTGAGCCGAAACTTTCTAGAATTCGGGAATGGGCTTGCCGTTGGGAAACATGCAAGTATCCACCCGAAGAAAATTATCACGGAGATGAAAGGGTCCCCCATTTCTCCCGCAAGGATTTATAATCCACTGTTATGCACAAAAAACGATTCAGGACTATAATATATGTTTCAAGTGAAAGATATTAAAAAAAAAGTAAAGAACCGCACCCATATTTGTCATATTGGCTTGTTTGTCTTATAATAATAATGACAGACAATATCCTTATCCGCCTATGTAATCACAATTTTATTAAACTGAATAATCAACTTAATGAAAATTCCTTTTATGTTTATTTGCTCATTTCTGTTACATTGTCAATTCAGTGAATGAATATGTTTTATCAATAAGTCAATAAAATAGAAACTTTTCCGAATCATTATGCATACATGTTTGTCTAATTTATAATTTTTACCTTTTACTTGATAAATAAATACTAATATACACACAGGGTGGCAAAGCACACAAAAAGTAAATTAAAAAATACTGTCGCCCTTTAACAAAATGTAACAAAAACATAATGTCGTAATAAGTAAGTTGCATTCGCCAATGGCTTATTTGTACTTATTGCTAAGTAATTACTATTTTCTACGCTAATTAATTTACTAATGCGAACTTTAAAGTGTTTTCATTACGTACAGTATATAATTGCATTAACTGACCTATTACTCCTATACTTCATTAATTAGCAATCTACATTTCACTAAAACATTAAAACATTTAGCAAAGATATTTTTTCGATAGAGTAGGTAGTTAAGTACACTGCCTAAGTAATAGTATGCCTATATTGTATAAATGTAGTTATAGTTCGTCAATACAAAAGAAACTTAGGTACCTACTTTACGATAATTGTCCAAGACACTAATACACGTACATATTTAGGAGAGGAACAGCCCCGCACATTTTAGTGATCAAGTCTTTGGTAAAATTAAAGGAACCATATAACAACGGTTGTGAATATTGTGGAACCAACGTAATGTTAATTATCTTATGCGTATTTTGAATTTAAATGATCACTTTATTCATCCTTTTCAGAGAATCTAGCCGTCAAAGGGGTAGGGGTAAATCAGATAGTCAGGTATCAGATAGGTGGAGCTTTGTGTTAATCAAGCACGGAATCCCGATAGATCCAATTGAAACATAAATATCACATATGTCATTATTGTAGAACAAAGCTGCGGGGAAAAATCAAAAATGAATCAACTCGATTCATGTAATAACATGTTGCATTGTCGGAAACTTATTGTTTCTAAAAGTATATTGTCAGATGCAGTTTTACTTACAGAAGGTATTAATTGGTGGTCAACATTAAATAGACCTTTCCCAGTTAACTGAAATTTCCAATTTATAATCCAGGTTGTAATTTCATGGAGCTAAACAATAGAAAATGAATGTTGTGTATTATAATATTTTACGTGTACGTATAATGTATACAGTGTGTAAAATACGTATAGAATAATTTACTTTCTCTTTTTGCATAGAAACATGATATAAAACTTTCACCGATGCTTTCATTTTTTTGAATCAGCTTCTGTGGGTATAATCCATGCACACAAAATATTTTTCACATTGGTGCGATTTTATGAATGATTATATCTACCTTGTCAATGTTATCATAGCGATTGCCGATGGCCCCGGAAGAATTTTTATCTCCCAATTGTCTCTGCATAAGTAAATCTTCCAGACGATCTTTCCTTTTTTTCATCTTTTGCACAAGAAAATCATATTAGTAATAGTAACATAACCCTTACATTCTGCGTTAAGAGTTGCCTTGTTCTTACCTGCATTTTTATCCTTTCTCCCAAATGAGAAATTATCCATACGAACGAAAAATAGCACAAAAGGAGAGGAATTGTTGCACTTTGAAAAAAACCCATATTTGTTTTTTGAAAACTTTTAATAACATCACCGACAACCTGAACGACATTCATCGCTGACATGAGTACTATGATGACAATATAAACGCCCGAAATATCTGAGTAGAAGTAGAAGCATTTTTTTAATTTAAAAAATCTGTCTCGCAAATTCTGTAGTATTAAACCAACATCCCCATTTTTATCTTTAGGTGTAGCTAAGGTACTATCTGTAGATCCATGTATAATCTTATGTTCTGAGGTAATTTCTACAAATGATGCCCAATTATTCAGCTTAATATAGTTTATTAAACAGTTTTCCAATTCATCGCAGAATCTCTCGTATAAATCTAACACATTCTCTCCCACGGCCATAGAAAAAGATATTGCAAAGGCAAGGGATGTTATAAGGTAAAGGTCATTTGCGATACAAGTAATCCATTTTATCGTTATATTATTTGGAATTATGTTGTAAGTTAATTGCTCCGCAAGCTGACCATAATCATAATACGATGCAGCCCTTATAAGATTACTTAATAGGTAGAAACCCACAGAGAGAAAAATAATTGAGAGATGGAAATGTTTTGCTCTGATGTTACTCCAAAAGTATTTGCTTTCGGTTGTTATACCATAATGGTTAGATAGATCATTTAAATATGAAATCATTTTTGTTGCTTTCTTACAGGTATACAATGACCAAAGACGTATAAAAAGGTCACCTCCATAGGTGGTACACATTGAACAGTAAAATAAAATTTTTCCGGAGAGTTTATGGTCAACAATAATAGCTAGTAGGTCTTTATTATCCCCTACAAACAAAAAATCCAACAACAGTATCGGATTAAATATTAAAAGGAAGGCCACGTATATGAATACGGGGTGCAACCACTTGAACCGAAAATTTTCCGAATTCGGGAATGGGCTTGCCGTTGGAAAACATCCCAAAACCCACCCGAAGAGAATTATTACCAAGATGAATGGGTCGCCCATTGGAAAACTTAACATTTGTGGTTGTGGTATGCGATCCACGATGTTATGCGCAAGAATGACAAAAACCTTTAATATGTTTTAATTTAAGGTATTAGTAAAATTATGAAAATTACTTGCTCTTTAATGTAAGCATTTTCCCTTAATGTTAATAAATTGTAAGCAACTGCCTTAAATGGATAAATAATTGATCTTTGCGCATTATAAGAATAATTTAATAAAACACTTAATCGATCTATTTTATTGAGAACTTCTTTCTGTTTATTTGCTCTTTTCTGTTACATTATCAATTCAATGTATGTATTTATTTTATTAATAAGTCAATAAAAGAGAAACTTCTCTTTCGATACATCATCCTTATGTATGTACCTATACATGTACCTTAAAGGTTATTCTGTCTAAATTGTATTTCTAACTAAATAATAAATAAATACTAATATACAAACAAGGTGGCAAAGCACCAAAAAAGTAAATTAAAAATACTGCCCTCCTTTAACACTCACATTACATTAACACTGTCAAACTGTCAATTAGTAGCCTGTTGTAAATATTTCATTAATTTTTATCAACTTAAATAATCTTCCTATTCCTGTGTATTTATTCTAATTATTATTTCAGTACATAATACATAATTTTATGTAGTAGGTTAGGTAGTTTCTCTTATATGTATATTCACGTAATTGTAATGCACAAATATACTTTAATTTAATTAGGTATATACTATTTACATAGACATATACATTTACCTACGAAACATTTAATACCAATACAGACATTCATTTGCTACAATTACATACGTACAATCTTCTCATTAGTTACTTAAATAATTAATTAGAGCTAAGTTTTTAATGATCGGACAGACATATCATATCTGCTTACGCAATCTAACACTATTTTATAGTAATACACAAAAAATTATGGCAAGAACATTATTAGTCTCAAGCTGCATTAGCTCATGACTTACTTATTCTATTGTTAGCATTTCCTATGGTATTAGTATACTAATGCACTTTTTTACTTACCGTACATATAAGTAATTACAGAATCTATTATTCCTATACTTAATTAGCATTTTACTACATTTCACAAAAACATTTAGCAAAGATATTTTTTCGAAGTATACTTTACCTAATCAATGGTATATTGTATAGTATGTAGTTTAGTATAGTTCGTTATTTCAATTTCCTATTTGATTAATGTAGTATCTAGTTGTACATGAACATCTACAATAGGAAATCTACAACAAGACCTTCTTATTGTAAAACAGTATTTTATTTTACACAATAAATATGCTGTACTTAATTACAAGAGAGATTCTTTACCTCCAGCTTTAATAATAATATTAATTTACCTAACTGGTTTAATTTTATTGTTAATATAATCTTGATCTTTAATTTATGTTGCTTAAGTATAGCTTATCATACAATTTCAACATCACCCGCATCCTTTATTTGATTAAATGTCCGTAACTTTTCATTGACATTTAATGCAATTATTATTTTCGCCTTCCTGATGAATTTCGTTAAGGTGGTAGCATTTGTGTCATTTCATTTTTAATAAATTCAATACTTGCCCTACTGTGTTCATTCTGTTTCTATTTTACACTCAGATAGTACCCACTCCTATTAGATTATAATTTTAGACTAGCTACTATGCTACAATTATTTATTTTCTGTTTCAGGTTCCGTATGTAAATCGGTACAGAGTTACTTTTTGAACATTTGTATGTATTTGAGACTAATTGAAAATCTAGTTTGCACAGAAAATTAAAACTTTTGAAATTAAACTTAGGTCTACAGCTCGATTGATATCGATGAATTCTAATACAGTAAAAACTGTATTATGAGACTATGTGTGCAAATAATAAAATAAATAATGTGCTTAAACGCTGATATAACATGAACGAACACATATTTGTTGTCAATGATAATGTATGGTGTTGATAATTGAGTATTAAAGTCATTTCATGATTGATTCGCTATATGTAAAAAGTTTAGTTTGTGAAAAGGGGTCTATTTATTTATGTACATGTGTATAGCTTACTCTAGGAGATATTGTAATGCAATGCAATTCAATGACATGAGTTTAGTCAGATGTGGGCAGATACCCATATGCCACACTCAGATTTAAAAGTAGGAAAACAACTGGCTAATAATTATTCTGACACAAACATAACATATAATTATGCGAGGCATAGCTCAAGACTAGAACTGTTGAGTTATCCATACAGTACTAATTAATAGAGTATACAAATATTCTCGGTATAAATGATAGATTGTTAAATATAAAACCATAAGCTAGAAGAAGTTCCTGCACTCTAATAAGTGTCTAGTGCTAAATATTACACAGGCAACAGGGACATCTTCGCGCAATTACAGATAAGAGATAGCTGTATAATTTATGTGTACCTATCAATAACTATGCACTCGCAATTAGAATTACAGTGCTAATCAAGAGCCCCGTCCCAGTATAAGAAGTTAATACATTATTAGGTAGTACTTTGCATTGTGCTAAAAAGACATCGTCATCTCTTCAATAAAATAAGCTTCCAGCTATTCCTATTACCATAAAGATTAATTATAAACATTAACAACTATGATTTCATTCTCACCTTTGCGTTGCATCTTCATTCGAAGCTTACATAAACAATATATTACGCAATCCTTTTAATACCTACCATATGTAAGATTAATCAGCTTAAATGGTAATCCCGATTGATTAAAAATTTAATGCTATCTATTTGCCTCTTTCCAATTATAAAAATGACTTGTTGTAATTAATGTTACCGATGTTATATTTTTCATACATACTTATTTCTATACTTGTTTTAATTATGATTACATACTTAATACAAACTCTCCAATCTTCATTACATACTACATATGTACGTATTTCTATTACAATCCTTCCACTGTGTACTACAATTCATCAACATTTTACCTTAGGTATACTGTACTTATAATATTTCCGGGTTAGTTAGTATATATATTTATGAATGCACTTTTGCATATTATCTCATTTGAAAATCTACAGACAGAAAAATAAAACCGACTGACATAACTACAAAACTTTTTCGCCAAAAGAGTAACTAGGCGTAGACTCAAGTATTATATTATTGTATGTATGCATTCTCTGTAAAAGTAAAGCCAGCAAAGTTTATTCAATAATAATTACTAACTAGCTATCGACAAACTTAACTAATTTATCTGCTTTGAAAACATATTATCTTTGTATCTGCCTAAGTACTTAATTATGTATTTATTTAAAATGTAACAGTAAAGCAACAGGTAAGTACGATTTAATTATTGTATTGTTTTGGTTTCACTCTTGATATTTCAGATTTTGGGACGGTAGTTGGTCTTTGATTTCTGGTTTACTAGATATTATTTGGCTGCGACTGTCCAGTATTTCCCAACTGATATTTACTTGTATTGTAAGTAACCCTTATGCCTAGATCAATTTGATCGTTGCTTTACGTACATTATGTTATGTATGCAAAGTTTCAATACACTGTAGATGTGCAATGTACAAATTTAGTCATGTACCTACATGCATTAACAATCTCTGGTTGATTTAATCTTCATCTAAGCAAAAAGGTGTCCCAGTAGCGTAAGCTATTTTGGAGAGTGGCAGTCTTCTTTTCTCAATTCGGACGAGGTCGACACATCCGATAAAACCTTGGTGATAACTAGCAGGAACCTCACCAGGCAAAACCGATGCTGCTACACCACCTAAACATAAAATGAAAAAAAAAATAAAGCATCAATATTTGGAGGATGCCCAATATACACATTTATAAGGTATACCTTATAAATAGGTACTTTTCATGCATGGATATATAAAAAAAACCCCAAAAAAACTCTTTAAACCGGGTCTGCGTCGTGGGTTTTAGTGCAAAAGAACCCGGATTTTTTGCAACCCTGCTGGTAAGGCATTTATATACGTAACCAATCTAATCTGATAGATTAAGCTCTAGCATTCAGATCAAGTAAAGGATTTGGATGCGGTATTTATTTTTTCAGAAAACTTACCAATCCAAAATCGTCCATCAGAGACGAGGACGTTACTGCCGACGGGAGCAGTGGCCCTTTGTGGCGTGGAGCCATCCACCTGAAGAACAATTAATCTCCTTCGTCTTGCAATTAGCACCTGATGCCATCGGCCATCCGTCACTTTCACCTGTGCATTCATCATCAATTATTACTATTATTCTACATATCCATATTCTTCTGACAGAATAAATACGACTGATTGTGAGTGATTGAGGACATTCGTATAGCATGGACTATGTAATCCAGGTTACGAGGAGAACGCAGCCCAAACCATATATGCACGTACCGATGTACTACTTAATATAAGTATGTAATAGTATTTCCATTAAATATAAAAGATTGTAAATAACAAGGTACTAACATAAATGATCTTATCTTAAGGTACATATTAACAGGATAATGCTACTATATTACCCCTCTTGTGTACATCAGAAGTATTAAAATCAGGAAATTATCTGTATTATGTACTACAATGTTTGTAGAGAGTAAAAGTACCTGCATGCAATTTGAATCTGCCTACACACATGCAAATGTGCTAAGAAATAGCATGATCGGGCACAACTTGTTCGTGTTGATAGATTCGTCTGTCTATCTAAGTCTGCCGTATCTTCTTTTCAATTCAATTACATACAAACTTACAAACATTGAAGCATGCTAATAAAATTACCTAGTCATGAATGACCAATCTGTTTACAACATCACTCAAACAAGCCCACCATACTCTCAAACATTGAAATAATAACAATGAGAAACTTAATAAGACCATACATAATCTGAATTTAGAACACGGGAACGTTGACCGGTAGAAAAAACATAATTTAACTGCCCACTCGCACATATATATTTATTTCGTCATGAATCTCTTAGCAGTTACCTGCATTACAATTACAATTTCTACACATGCCTACTATAGGTATATATCTCAACTGTATTAGTATGGGTTAGCTTTGCAACTTAATTTGCATGCATCTAGGTAGTTACTGTACGATATGATTGAAATGTTTTCCCGTCCATTGTCTACATACCCAATCAAAATTACATAACATTACTAGAATCGTAAGTATCTTGAAATTCTCCGATATTTTTACATGAGAAAGATTGACTGGGCGAATTTGCTAACTTTTATGGGAGATACATAAAACATAATAAAATGCGGTAATGCATTCCTCATAAAATGAAAAACCAATTTGATATACTTTTTGGAACATCGCCCTTATGATTTTTCCTGAAGAGTTCTAGTAATGATGTACACAAGGTTTAGTAGTTTAATGGTCCGTAAAATGTTTCACATAACAGAAATAACTCCCTCGAAATAAATTCAAATGCAACTTGTACTTTGATATTTATAAGTCTACAAGAAAGATCACCGGTGACCCATATATGAATAATGGTTTCGTTTACGTTCATTTCATGCCAAAATCAAAAATAAATGGATAGTAGTACTTAAGACTAGGTATCATAAATAGAGATTCTACAACTTATAGGTTGAATAATATTGCTAATAGCGTACTTTGGATCGGATGATGACGGGTCGTTTATTTTTGGCAGCACCCAAATCAATACGCAGTTCAGGAAAGCCATCGACAATGAATAGACCTAAATATCCGCGACGGGACTGGGAATCCCTGTGCGAATTTTTTCCCGTCCAAATTACCACACCAGTTGTTTCGCTAGTGGTTCGGAAGACTATCTCGATACGGTTTCGTCGTTGCGCTTTTACCCTAAAATAAAAATAACAATAAATTAGTACTAAGCCCAAGACAAGTAATAAACGCTTAGCATGCACATATCTACTGATCAAATAAACATGAATGAACACAAAAACAAGTATTAGAAAATTCAGTAATGCGCAGAATATTTAAATTGTAAACAAAATACTTATGAATGTTTCAAAATCATAGCCATATTCCCGAAAGTCAAAGCACAGAAAGACAATTATGTTATTAATTGAGTTAGTAAGTAAAGCAATTAAGATTATTAGAGTGTTAGCTGTCAGTAAGAACCTTTCCACAAAGTCATGCTCAAGCAGAGGGACAAAGTCCTCTTCGTCAACAAAATCTTCATCAGGAAAGGAATCCAGGAGACTTTCGTCATCGTCCTTTTCAACTTCCCCTGACTCATCCCCGAACAACTCATCAAGTTGAGAGTCAAAGTGCTCATTATAGAAATCATCATAGTCGGAAAAGTTGAACGACTCCCTGCATTTTCATGGTAGCAATGAAGAGTAGACAGACAATGACAAACAAACATAGAGCAACAGCATTAATTAGTGAAATTGCGATGAGTAGAAATGAAGAGTTATATTAGTGTTTGTAAACATTATTTTGCGTTTTAGATGATATTTCCATTCCCATCCCATAACTAAATACCTCTTAACCATACCATACCAAGGCTGACTTCGAAAACAATATTACTGTTTCATGTATAAATACACGTTATGTTATTTGTGTACTTATTTTGCAACAATAAATTATGTTTTATAAGCATGTAGAATGTAGACGTACATAATGTAGTCAATTGTATAAGGAATCAACAGAGACTTACTGTTTCTCAACTTTTCTTGGGAACTTAAGAAAATTCTGCCCGTCAAATCTGATCGGCCCTGGGATTTCCTTACCTACAGAGACAATATTTATCGATGAAATCTTAATGGAAAAGCCTACAGCGTAAAGTAAGTAACTATTTAATTAATTGCATAAGTATTATTTTTAGTAAAATAAACAAACTTACGGCTTTCACAAGATTTTCCCGAGAACTGTGGAGGACAAAGGCAAACAAAAGACTCAAGACGAGGAAAACATGTACCACCGTTATTGCACGGATGTGATACACTACTTCCACAAGGAGGTCCTTCATACCGGTGAACAATTCTTTCCTTGAGAGCACTTGCTATCTCTCTATAGTACGTTTCCCCATTAACTCGCACATATTGAAGTGCACCGTCAAATGGAGTTAAAATACCCAATTCTCGATGCACCATGTTCATATCCCTTAAAGAAAATGAGGAAGATCATTATTTTAGTTTTTAGGTAAGTATTGTAGGTTTCAGTTGGTTTTTTAATCCCATATTATATGTTTTGCCAACCTGATACCACCTATGTATAATGGAAGCTCCAAATTCAGTTCAGATAATGTTGGCGGAGATTTTGTCGTTTGTGCAGGTTGGCCATCCACCTGCAGTTTTCCCTCACGCCCCTCTCTGGAGGCGATAATCCAGTGCCATTTATTTAAGGAAATAGGCTGTGACCAACTGAAATTAAATAATTACAAAATAAATAAATGTTTTTATATTAAAAATTATTTTACTAGAATAAAAATTAAGTCATGCGAATACAAAATGAAAAATCATAAAATGCAATATTCAAGTTAGTTATATTGAAAAGTTATATTTAGAAAAATGTCATTACGTGATATTAGCCATTCCAGAACCCAAATCAAATAAAAATTGAACATGTCCTCTTGAAACAGTAAGACTGATGTAGTCTCCTTTCCCACTTTCTTGTCCATTGTATATAATGAGCCCATTGCGTTCACGGACCATCACCCACAATTCAATGGAAACATGTCTCGCTCCATTTTCTATCTTCGGCACTTCTAAGTAGGAAAAGCCTCTGAAATCGAGCATAGCTCCAGTTTCCCCAATAATACTCGTTCTGGACTCGCAATGCCTTCCTGTAATTTGAGTTGGGAAAATGTTAAGTAAAGCTAATTAGAAAGAAATGAGAGGGAAATGGGATGATGATGGGGATGATTCTGGTAGAATGAGAGAACAAAAAGTCTTTAAACCTGTATACTCTGGATGGCAAACACATTTGTAGCCGCTTGAATGGCCCCTATCATTCCAACACAAGCCATGGTTTTGACACGGATTTTTTGAGCAAGGATTCCTATTTGTGGGTTGATTGTTGCTATTTGAGGACGATTTGGAGAGATCATTGCTACTGCCATGAATACTGGGATTGGGTGTGGTTGTTGTGACTGCCAGATGAGTGGGACGAGCCGGGATTTTATCTTTAATCTCTTTCTCTTCGTCCATATCGTAAAGGGTGTACATAGGAGTTGTGCTCAAACGATGAGACGGACTTATCACAGGACACTGGGAAACTTTATGAAACGAACTAATTAATGGATCTTTCTTCTCCTCAAACTCTATCGGACGACGGCCAACTTTCATCTTGTGAATACATCCAACAAAGCCCTCGGAAGTACCAACTGTTTCCCAAACTCTGTATCCATAAAAACAAAAACCAAGATTAAAATAAGCACTAGCCCACTACCATAAGGCTACTAACATTACACCAAAGTAGGCTCTATGTAATTTACATTCATAAAATAGAATTTTAAGAAAGATTAGCTTACTTTGTCGAATTTAATGGTGTATAGCCCATATAGCCCCCATGATCAAGATTAAGGGATTTCATCGTGCCTGGAGAAGTCCCTTTCACATCCTCTTCTTCTCCAACTCTCAAAAGTCCATCTCGGTTATATCGTTTCGCCACAATATGATAATTTGATCCAGAGTTCAATCTACTCGCTGATCTAAGAATGGCTGGCCCGTCTCCCAAGTCGAAACGAAACTCCACATATCTTTCAATTAAGCAAACACTTTTGGATTAGAGGTTTTCTCGCAAACAGACTTCTTAAAATTGCCAAGCATTATTATAATCGTTACATTATTGCAGCACAGAAAACAAGTAAATATATTTGCTTACCCATCTATCAAGGATAAAGATAAGAAATCTCCAGAACCATTTCCATGTTGTGAGGAAAATACAAGGATCCCATGAGCGTAATTCATGTACGGAGTAATTTCCAGCTCTAAACTCAATTTGTGATAGCCTGCAATTTTTCCTAAGGATATTGTGGAACGGCCAGAGAAAAACGGGAAGGGGTATTCTGAAATTCAAACAGAAAGTTCTCAATCATTCTCTCGAAAATAGATTAAAGCTTCTTTGGCAATCCATAAATAGAACAATTGGATATCACAGAGCATTGTCGACAAAGACAACGACAGAACAGAAGGCAGCTCTGATAGCTGATTGCCCCTGTTCTTGTCAAGATAGTCATGACGCACCTTTTTTGAGACAGCCTTCACTAGGTGTCGATTTCCCTAGGGGACAGATACAAGAATAAGATCCGTTTCGATGGTCAAAGCAACTTCCAGGAGTTTGACATAATGCACCAGTTTTACTGCAGCTAAGGACACCAGATAAATGAGAATCTGGAAATGAGAAAAACAGAAGAAAAGGTCAATAACTTTCTTTTTCGCTGTCCATACACTATAAAGTTAAACGAAAAACAAGAAAATGTCACAAACACACAAATACATCTGCAAGCCAAAGCATACACAACAGTCAACTTCAACTTAATTCAAATCGCATACATTTTATGTACACTTAAACTCGTAGTCAAGCTAAATCAATATATTTACTCCATGTAAGTATATTTGTAGAAATCGTGTTTCCAACATTCTAAATGAGTACATCCCTAGGAACACATTTTGTAATGGCTCATTTATTTTTAGTTATGAGGATAACTACTGTTCCAACTTGAGAATATGCATAATTCGGAGTTTTTAAAGAATAGGAAGGTACACCCTCTGAATAAGCGTATGTTATTCGGTAACCCTTTGAAAAAAGTGTATAAAAATCTTCGGTGCAATGCAAAAGTAGTAAGACTACGGCACGGCCAGAGTTAAGCATTGAATTTTTTGCATAAAAAACGAACTGGTGATATCATGCGTGAGATAGGATGAAAACTTTATATCTTTGCAGAAGATCATACGCTTGAGTGTGTCTTTTCTATGCGTGCACATCTCAACCTATAAACTTACATGCATTCACAACATTCTTCCTCTACCATTTGAAGTGTAGCATTAGGTAGGTTGTAGAATTGAGTAAAGAGTAGACATACTATTATTTACATAGGTTTCCTTATAAATTTCGCAGATTATGAAGCGAGAAAAGACAAGAGTCTTTAAAACACTTACTTTCTCTGCAGTAGTCTAAAATTTTATTACGGTATTTTCATATAAGAAACAAGATTACTGTATGTAATGTACTGTGTACATTTTTTATATAAATATTATAAAGGAAAGGGAAATTTTACCTAATATTATAAAATTTCTCAGGCCAGACCAGACAAGGTTCAAAAATGTAATGTAATATATAGATAATCTGAGTCTGATCTGACTTGGAGAAATTCCCACGATGATCTATAGGAAGAGAAGGCCATAAAGACCTACGCAATAAACTTGCGTACTATTACATGTATCCTACGAAAGGAAGGAAACTTATAATCGGAGAACCAAGTTTACTTTACTTCACTTACACTTTACTTGTTTTTTGTACCATACCAATATACCATGTGTGTTATTGGATGTATGAGACGAAATCTTCGTAGGTTCGTAGGTTTAGCTTAGTTTCTTGTCTTGTTCTTTCACATTGATATACTTTTATAAGTACCTACCTCCTTCCTTTCACGGATCGAGTTCAGTTCAGTTCACTTTCTTTTCTTTCTACTAGTTCATACTAGATACCATACCATAACCATAGCATACTTACTCATCTTGTTAGAAGATGAGATGTACTAAAACAGTTGGCGAATAAGCAACCGTAAAATAAAGATATTCATATGCACATCTCTTACGAATAGGTTTGCACTGGATTCTTTCCGAGTCTTCATAATACCCTTCCCGACAGATACACCATCCTCCAAGGCAAAGACTATGAGCTGTCACACAGTCAGATGTCCATTGGCATGAGTCGCCCAAGTAACTTCTCAACTGAAAAGTATATACCAATAAAATTTTACTTTTTCGAATACGCATACAGGGATTACCTAACATAAATCTGCTCTGACGGACCAAACATCTTTACCCTGTAGTTTTCACCCAATAAAACCTTTATCTTTTATTCTATATGGGCTTTTTTATGTTAACGCACCTAAATTATGAAGAATTAATATTGATTTTTGTAAATACAATCTAGTTGTTTACATGTTCTCAGTTCTCATAGGTATAAGATAATACAGGAATCTATTGTACATAAGTACTTTCAAATTAGTTTCGTTGAGATTGCATGTTAAACGTCAATGCATATCAATGGGATTGTTAAAATGTAGCAATTTCTGTGTAAGATGAGCATTGGCATTGAAAATGAAGAAATGCGTCTGTAAGAGTCGCACAAGGAAAAAAAATGTACACGTGGAATTGCAACTTTTGTAACAAAAAAGAGCAAAAGTATAATAATATTGGTTATTGAAGAAAACACTAGAGCATAAGTAAGTCTGTGCATGACGGAGGTAAAAGACTTGATGTCTTATCTTAAGAGGATCATAATATCATTATGTATTTGTACTTGTTCAGATCCCCGTCAATAGTACTAGCTACATACCTACATAAGTCGAAGGGAAAGATCCACTTATTGGTATTACTAAGGAATTCCATTGGATAAAGTTGATTTTTGATAAGATAAAGCTACTACTACAGTATAAGTAGTACTATTGAGGTACATATATGTACTCATATGTATATGAACATAGGAAAAGGCAGGAATGTTATGTTATATTATGTTGAAGTGGAAAGTCTTACCTGAATAGTGGCTGAAGTAGGAGATCGATGACTGTAGAAATTCTTGTGGAAGTTGTCGTGGTATTTGGATTGGGGTGGGAGATGTCTAGTTGATTTCATGCCTGAGGAGGTAAACCCAGGTCCCATTTGATCTCGCCATATTTCTCCATTACTTCTGCCCGAGTCGCCAGCTCCAATCAGATCCACTCCGTCGTCTCCCGGTTCCGTATAATGTAGACCTGTCCAACGACGAATCGGACTTTCCGTTCCATCAGATTCACCTGTAAAGTACAGTACAGTACACCCATACATTATGTAAATCACCAAAGTGCATAGTGCATAGCAACATACTAGATTCATAAATACATTATTTCCTTTCCTATCCTTTGTCCGAATCCGAAAAGCCGACCCGTTTAAAAATTCTCAACTTGTATTAGCATACGTGAGCAAACCTTTAGGTACATAAATGAAACAACTTTCAATGCATGTAGTACATGTACAAAAAGCTTATAAAGCATTTTAGAATTTATTTTTTGTACATACATGTAAATACACGAGAAATCTGCGATATACGAAGAACAAAGTGTTCTACTATACTAATACTACAAAACATAGGATCTGACAGGAACCTCCAGAAACATAAATAAAATGCAAGTCAGGTATAGTCTGATATATAATAGTAGGCAAGGCAGAAAGTAGATTAGGTTTAGATACATGTGTACATTCGATGATGATCTTAAATCTACATAAGTAGAAATGCACCACATAGAGTAGAATAGAATCCTCTATTTTATTCTGTCAAGGTACTGGTTTTGCTTTACGGTCTAAATAAGTGGCTTCTGCTTTTCTTTACAATTTTTGCATCAAAATGACATTTTGATAAAATCTGCTTCCACAAAATCTACAACTACAAGTACACGTCCGACTTGGACAGAAATAGCTGTACCTTTGCCGTTTAGTTACCTGTAGGTGTTTTACATACTTTTGGCAGGGAAACATGTTCTAAGAACAACAACTACAAGCAAGAAGTAACATTGTAAAAAGAGAAAAAGGATTGTTATATTGTACTCACTTGAATCTGGACAAGGGCCTTTGTGCACAACCCAAATTGGTTTCTGATTTCGGCAAGATTGCATCCTTACTAAGCATTCAGACTCATATGTAAAGCCGTCACTTGCACAAATCTCCTGAGAAAAAGAGGAATCCAAGTTGAAATAAAATATTTATACACAATGAATGCAAAGCTGATTGGATGTTCTCATACTGTACACAATCTCCTTCATGTAAACTGTAAACAGCTAGTAAACAGCATCTCTTCGGATTGTTCCTGTAGTGAGTGTACTGTCTTTCTGTGTCTGTGTATCTTATCATTGGCATTAACGGAACTAGACAGTTTACTTACATCTTCTCGCATCTTGTATATACAGTAAGTAACATCCAAACATATGCATTCATTCGTATGAATTCTCAATACAACATCTCGCTCAAAGATCTCATCTCGTCACTACCGAAGCTATGTAAAGGTACTTACCTCCGTGTCAGATTGATCCGAGCAAACAATATTGCAGATACAGCCAGCCCGATTTCCATCCTGCTCACAATCCGCTCCGAAAGTGCAGACGACCTCTTCACAAGTCCGACCCAGATTTATGGGGTCTATAAAAACCAATAGGAAATAGAATTCGACACAATATTTGATACCGAGAAGCTAATAATGGTCATTTCTGTCATTCTTCAACTCTAGGACAATGTAACATTATTACATCAGATAGCTCACATAAAGCACACCCATCCAACCAAAGGAAACCGATACTCTGCCAAAATCAAATATTGAACCAAATCTTAACCTCTTTTCGACCACAGATAAACACATACCTAATAGTCAATGGAAATAGTGTGGATATGACCTTTCTTTATCAACTTTATATCTATTACCTTCTTTAGTAGCTATCTATTTAGCTGTATATATGCCAACGGCCAACATTACCACACGGTAGGAACTTATTTACATACTAGTATTTTTAGCCCGTGCGAAGCTACGGGCGAGTCTAGAAATGTAGCGGTGAATAAATCTTGTGTAATACATC
>JAQFYC010000829.1:0-45282 GCA_034694165.1 Tomocerus mixtus
GTCTCAAGTTTCCCCAAAGGTGTCTCAAGTTCCCCCAAAGACACAAACGTGTCTCAAATTCGCTTTCGCTACTTTTTACACACAGTTTTGCAATGTTTTATTAATTATTGCGAACAAAAAGATACGATACAGCAATATAATATCATATACTACACATCATACAGTCCAGTTACTTTGTAACCATACCTTATGTAATACGAGTACATAAGGACTTAAATAACTATCGATACTATACTATAACTATAAGTATCATCATAGAGCTACCTACCTGCGAATATATTCATCATAATAGTAGCACATTTACGAGCAAAACTATACAACTAAGATTCCTATACCCATCCCCACAGACAGTAGAGTAGGAAGAATAGTTTATGTGCTTCTATACTAGGAATTTACTCGTTATTCAGATTCAGCTGATGTAATAAAATTTTAATTTGTGCAGACCTGGACTATGCTGTCTTGTCTACGTAAGTAAATAGTTCTATGTTCTATTATCCGCATTATATGTAAGTATGTACTAGATGCCACAGTGCCACTGTCACTATTGTTAAAAATTTAATGATCACAATGACACTTAATTATTACTAGTAAATGAGGTGTCTTTTTGATTGAATTGAATTCTACATTTTCCTTATTGTTGCAAGTTATACAAAGTAGAATTAGGTACCTACTAGGACCTATATATTGTACTAATATAAGTACGAACATTATTACCATATATGTACATTCTACATAATGATACTGATAGAATTAAGGTATCATTTTCCTTTTTCTGGACAAGCCACACGTACGTATAGCATGCAATGCAATATAAGTACCGTACCTATTTATTTAAGTTAGGTATTATGAATGATTTTATATGTAATTTCGAAATGATGATACATTTTAATGCTGTGTCCTCAGTTATGAAACATAAATACATAAAACAGAAACTGCCAAGTTAAAATGATTTCACAGACTTGTGTTATTTGCCCTGCAAATCCATTTGTTATCTAAATTACTTTGTAAACGAGTTATGTATAATGTAATTTGAGATTACTGCTTTGTGCTTGTTGCCCATAATCGATTTTACGCGTACCATAAAATCACCTATTGAACCATTATTTATTTTCCCCATGTATATACGCTACTGGGGACATTATGTCGCATTTTCTTTCATGTATCATGATAATCCGAAATAAATATCTCAATGTAAGTCACTTATAGTGGTATTCTTGTATTGTTGAAAGCGCACTTAGGCTCAATCTGGGTAATGAAAAAATTTTCTATTTAACTTTGATTACTTAAATTCGAATATTTTTTATGTAACATAAAATAAATCTGAATAAACTTTATCTAAAGTGCCGTGGGTTAAATCACGTAGAGCACATTAACACTGTCGTGTGCTATTAGTGTTAGCTAAACAACGGAGTTTTCCATACTGATTCATTGGAGCAATGGGCCGCTTACTACAGTTAGCATATTAGATAGAGTATACAGTCCGCGAGTTGCTTACCCAAATATTAACTAAATTAATTTTACTTTAATGATTGTGCGTATGTCATAAGTAGCAACTTAAAACAAATGCTTACGCCAAAAAGGGTTTACGAGAGGTTTTGTTTACGCTACTTCAATTATTGTAGTTGTTCAACTGCCTGTTTTGTTTACACGTATTTATTTATGAATATTTTTTGATATAATAATTACTGTTTATCTAATAAAAAGTTTTATTCACCTTTATTGAAAGCCAAGGAGTAGCAGCATTCCAAAGTAATCAAGTTCTGGACAGCAGTCTAACGCTTTGTCATAGGACACCAAACCTTAGGTCGATTTTTATCTTTACAATGGATACATACGTGTATTTTACTTGGTAATTCCAATAGGAACAACAGAGACACCACGCTTGACTTCTGTACCACATACCAGTGAATAACCTAATTTTATTGCTCTTGTTGTAGCACTTAAGACTATAAAATCATTTGGTTCATTAGAAAGAAGGCAATACACTTTAGTGTTCCGTATTTGTACCATTGTTTGGATATTTCCCAGTTCCCTACTGCAAATATTCGCAGAGAACTATTCCATAATATGCGGTATGGTAATGCAAAAATTGACACTAGTTGCGTATGCTATTTAATTACTATATACCTACATACTTAGTATTTAACATTTTACGATACATACTTATCAGTAGTTACAGGATAGTAAGTATAATTTGCAAGCATAAGTTCCAAGCTTAGTTGTTCACGAATACTTCTTGCCTTAATTATTGTACATATTTCCCATGGGATTATAAACTGCCAAAGTAAACAAACCCTTGTATTGTATTCAGCATTCGCTCAACCACTCACACATTCAATTGAAATTCGTAATAGGAATGCGAATATGTCCCGATTTATGTGACAAGTTACGTAAAACACGAGGCTAACAATGCTGCTAAATACAGTTTTGACGTGTCTCTTTATATTTTAAACATCATGACAGTTGCCATTATAGTGCGTGAAAATAAAGGTATGGTGATGGTATAACATCCCTATGTGTATTAGATTGCGGTTATGAGCAAATAATTGCATACTTGCAGTTAAATGACATCGTGTTAACGTTCTGTCGTTTTATTACTGACTAGTAGACACAAAGGATCCGGTCCTTACGTTATGTAGTTCAGTACAAAATCTAAAAATAGTATGTAATATAATATCTTAGAAAACAAATCGTAAAGTCGTAACCTTAACATTTAAAGAGCATAATATGCGTCCAATAGTACAATTAATCGGCTCTTTTGTGGTATGTGTCATCTCTTATGCATACTTGTGGACTTTCATGATTTTTTGTATTGGTTTTTAATAATTGACATGATTATGGCTATGACCATAATAATATGTCCTGAGACTGAGATGACATGTACATAGATATACAAACAAAGAATAATAACGTATTGCAATTATAAAAGTAATCCACGTTTCATCATCTTATCTGATCTGGTAAAGTCGGCACAGGTATCTCTATCTTTCTAGTCCTTTGACATTTTGTACCGATTTGTAATGTAATATTGTTATTGCGATTATATTCCATAGCGGGGGCGGGGTGTTATTAAAATGTAGAATAGTAGATGTAATGTAATATCTGCAGAATAGTAAAGGTCATAGATACGGAGTAATACACATATGGATATCTGTACATATGTACAGAGTTACAGTCTACAGTACATGAGAAGATTTCATAAACAGTTCTTGATGGCGATGACTTACAAAAATTCCCCAACTAAACTGCAGATATTAATTCCTAGATTTCTAGGTGCATGTATTTAGTAGCAAGTAGCAGTAGTTGGCTTTGGAGTTGGTATTGGTATACCTTTCGTAGTAATACTCATGAAATCTTGATGGCAGGAGAAAAGATACATGAGAGTAAAGGAAACCGAAACTCATAGTGCGATTTGACATGACCTGACGATTGTTTATTGAAAGGATGTAACTCTAGCTCTTCTTTTAATGGCAGAGCGGCTAACTAGTGGCGAGGATATTGGTTGCTAACTGAAATCTCCTTTGTCCCACAGAAGATTTGCCGACTCTTGTTGCTCAGCCATTAAATGCTTAATTTCATCAGAACATTAGAAGAAAGTATGCATACTTCACACGAAGATGTTGAAACTTGATTTCAGTCAGCTTGTATGTTTCTACATTTTATGTATGTGTATAGCTACACTGCAGAAGATCACTGAAACTGAAAATAATATTTCAGACACCTACATTTCATTTTTACGAACTGATAGAATATGATTCACAAACAACAAAGCAGAAGTCATGGTTCATCATCACTGAAGTCATGCTTAGTAAGTAACAGATATTCAACATAATGTTATACTGTTTTAGATGTTCACATGATATACTAATAGTATTTAAATAGGTGAGTCGCCGAGTGTGAGTGAACGGGGGATCGAACTTTTATAATATAAGGTATTAATACTCATAATGAATGATATACTAAATGAAAACGGATGAAGCCTGGCTTGGTCTGGCCTGGAAGTGGAGACGTTTAAAGACGAGTTGAGTAATGCAAGATCTTTGGATCTGTAGATGAAGTGGAGCGGTCGTTTTGTAGTATTTTCTACATATGTAAAGGAACGAACATTGAAGATATCAGATCCGGAATGTGTTTCATAAAACAAATAAGCAAATAGTGGAGGGTCCACCGCTTCTGGCACTTTAACCTGCCTTCAGTTTTAAGTTTCTTTTACTGCACTACACACATACATAGTAGCACTAGCAGTCCTATTTCTATTTGTCGAGCATGAGAGCATCTCTTCCTTAAATTCATTTTGATTCCCATGCTACTCTTTCTATTTAGCAACGGTGGAAAGCGCTTTATACTATAATTACTGTAATTATATCTATAAGCAAACATTGCCATTTAATAAATCTCACCTTAAAGTTACTCATCGCCAGTCGACATGGTATGGCACTAAACTAAATACTAATAGGTACTGTATTTACTATATATTTAAGTAGGTACGTTTTCTGAAGTGTATTCAATGAAAGCTTATAGCTTAGCTAATAAAACTTTAGTATTTGTGACACAATTTTGGTGACTGATGCATTCCAAGAAAATTCTTCATTCTAAATACAGTGAGTCATTACTAATAGATATTAGTTGGAAGATGTCGAATGTCTGTGAAAATATATATGAGGTACAGCACGTACAGGCACACTACTATAATACTGGCAATATGAATGTCATTGTATCCACCGATGCTGTTTACTCTTTGGTCACAAACAACAAAATTAGATGAAATGACATTACAGATGGCATGATAGATTGTAAATTATGTAACATACGAATTTGCAGTTCTACTGATAATGCATATATATTTGTTACATAACTCGTAATAATAAGGTTGAACCAGTAAAAACCTTAAACGCATGGGTTTCATTTATATTAAAAGCAAGCTAATCTAAGCCATAAGCCTATGTACGTTGCTACTACCATAAAAAAGAACTTGAATAGTTATAGTAGTAATTTGTTTGTCCTGGTATTAATGTAAACTACACAGATTCATACATAATAAGAACGTTATATTAGATTTCAGCATGCGATAAGCAAGTATTGATTCGTAGGTCTATTACCTTCCTGCATATCGTTCTCAGAAACAGGTTTACTCCTTCGATACTTTGTGTTGTAGCAATTGTAGCATCGAAATAATTACCGTAATGCAGTGAAAAGAGAAATTTAGGGCATCTGTTTCCAGCTGTTTTCTTCTTGGCCCTTTACCATTTTACGCTTAGCTGGCTGACTCAGACTATTGTACATTGAACAGAATCAACTCAAACTAAAGCATGAAGAAAGAACTCAAATTAAAAAAAGTGATACCCTCACCAACAACTAACCCAAAAGAAGCAACATAAAAATTCTACCAAAATACCCATGGACCTTCTATTACACATTTGAGACTCTTGTACGTACGTAATATTATGTAAAACACAGAGCCTATCCATGTACCTTAATGTTTTACTGCTTTTCATAACACGCATACTACTCTTTCAGAATATAGAAAACACATCTCTACACAAATACATATACTAATCTTAATACAATATACTATTGAGAGTTAAGGCTGTTATTTAAGTTGGTATTAAGATAGTAGTTAAGT
This sequence comes from Tomocerus mixtus, assembly GCA_034694165.1. NCBI lineage: Eukaryota > Metazoa > Arthropoda > Collembola > Entomobryomorpha > Tomoceridae > Tomocerus > Tomocerus mixtus. Next base: position 5,624 of record JAQFYC010000829.1, read on the forward strand.
AAAAGTAAAACAATCCCTTATGAATCCGTCGCTTCTCTTGTCTGCTACTAAAACAGACAATCTTACCAATCTATTCCTCATGTTATTCCATTATGGATGTGCCCTTTTCGACATAAAATCTTGCTGGTTTCATATAAAAAATGCTTCACACTTTACGCTTTCAATAACTTCTTCTTACACTAAAGCTAGGGCTAGGTCAAACCTAAAACCATTTCTTTCTACATCACATAACGTAACAACGCATATATAGGTACTGTATCAGTACCAAGTAAGACAGTAAGGCAGTATAATATATTTACAGTACAGCGCATCTTCGATATAACTTTTAAGACTGAAGTTAATGTTTCAGCTGCATCCATAATTTAACGACTTTATCATAAAGCCATCATACCTTACATAGTCATCATCACGATCAAATTGAAACGGTAAACGGTAAGTCCCGTTAATGCAACGTTGACTTTATGGCAAGTCCCCTCTAAACTTAATTCATAAAACTTTCCAAACAATAAAATTGTATTATGTTCAAATTACTAATTGCCTTTTCTCATTGGAAAATTAACTGTTGTATTGAACTTTAAGAAGACAAACATTCGGATGTACTCATCTTTAAAACATGTGAAAGGTGGAGAAAGTGCGTTGGTTGGTCGAATGAGTAACCTCAACTTGAATGAATGACCGAATAGGAGGTAGCATAAAACATTCGTTTTGTCATTCACTACTTGTCAATTGAAATGTTTGAAATAATGAGAACTGAATAAGTTGAACTGTCTGAGGTTGAGTCGAGGAAAGATGTTTTCCATGCATATCATTAAACTTCTACTACACTACAACTACACAGTATCGTTTACTCTGAATCATGCATGGCTACAACTAACTAGTATCCATTAGAGAAGGTTAAGAATAGAAAATACAGTTTTCACTAAATCAACAGCTAAGGAGCCAGTCAGACAGACAAGAAGAGACGAAATCAAAGAAAATAGTCACTTGTCTTATGCTGTCAAGTCGATATCTGTTAAATGTGAAATATCTCATGAAAAGTGGATCTGGTCGAATCTCAACCTCAAATTGACTTGTTTCTTTTACAAGGCAGATCGCAAACGGTTGTGAGAGCGATGATGGAGTAAAAATCGAAGAATGCGGCAGTGTACTAACTTTGTACTGTGCATTTTTAATATTTCAAGAAGACTCTTTACAATGAATAACTATTCTTGTCTATTTAAGTACAGTACAGTAGTCGTTTAGCTTGGAGTTTATAATGCATGCATACCTACATAACGGATGAATGTAGTTAGTGAAACTGGAAGAATTTTTAAATTATCGTGTACTAACCAAACCACTAACTGACACATTATGTAAATGCCTGGCATAACCTCTATAGGTATTCATTCAGTTCCAGTAATCGTAATCACAACAAGAAAGACTCACCCTGGTCCATATTTCTACTTCTAGTAATACAAACCAAGTAACCACGCACGCACATAATCTACTGTGCTTCACTGAACTATTTTCTCAGTTAGTTATTTAATGAAGAGCAGCAAAAAATACGCCAGGCCAGACCAGTGGCAGTCTATCTAAAGGTAAGTTGTTTCTCTTTGTATAACCCAGAACAATTTCCAACCATATAAGTCGGGTCCGATGTAAACAGAATAATAAGGATGAAAGTTGTGACTTGTATGCGGGAGCAATGTGTTGAAGTTCATGCAAAGATGTAATAGCTTTCTAATTGCACCATAACTGTCAAAGTGAGAAGCTACATGACACGAGACGTCCCACCCGCCTGGCCGATGGCTCTACTAACAATTTGCTGTGTTATGTGGTGCAAAATCAATATACAAACTTGGCTTGTCTTTGCCCATGAACAGGAGCCGCTTATTAGCTATGCTAAGTTTTCTTTTCCTGTCTGTGCTTTTCCCACATTCTCAGATACATAACATTTAAAGTACTTATGTATTTCCACCTTTTTAGTGAGTATTTCCTCTATGCAAACATTCTTTCGCTTTTAATAATTGTGTATCACTTCTTCATTTCGCCATATCATATAAAATTACCTAGGTATGTATTTTGTTAAATGATGCACGAATACCTCTACTTAAATCCCATGATTTGTGTAAGAAGTATGATATTTGGTATATCAAATATTAGGTTTTAGCGTACCAGAACCCAATATTTGGTAATCGACAGTACATAATGCGTTCAATAAAATTATTATATAGGTAGGTACTTTTGACTTTACTTGTTTACTTATAGAGGAATCCTGTTTTATACTATATGAGACTGATTATCAACACAATACTATGCTATAGATGTACTTAAACGTATGTATAACCCATGCATGTAGCTCTTTAGTTGGTTACTAAACGAACAATTAAAAATTATACGCATGCAGATGCACCTTACTCCTCTACTCAACTTACTTGCCATCCTTCATATTTACCCAATTTGTTCATTCTGCTGTAAAATAGTAAGTTAACTAGCTGTATGCACATTAAATAGGTAAGATATAACAGTTTATTTGTGAATTTTTGTGCTATACAGCATTTACATATTTTTTATTATAGTTATGCCTACAAAGCTTTGTAATTCTAATTCATTCAAAACACCAATAAAAAACAGTTTTCCCAATGCAATGTAAAGAACCAAACGTAAATATTAGATACGCGTATTCCTATAAATACCGGTGAGACATGTGATATGGGTGATACAGTATTATTAATTTTTTCTTCAATACAAAATTAAATGCCCCTACCGTTATTATCATTTTATCATGTAGATGTAGCATTAAAAATTGTCTCCAATACAATAGTATAATATCTACGAACCTCCGAAGATACGGACCGAAAATTCCTGAACTCGGTTAAAAATTGTGATTGAAGTAAATTAACATTATGGGATCGTTTACAAGCGTAAGTTTTTGTCCATCTTTCCAGTCTTTCGATTTTGAATATTAAGGTAATTATTGGTTGGAGTATAAAAGGGACTTTGCCGAAATGGTACACTCATCTATCTATAGAATATACCTCAACCTTATTATTGGGGAAAAGTTGAAAATAATTCCATTTTGCCCAATTTTAAAGTTTAGTAATAGGAATCTGAATTATTGTGTTTACAGAAATTGAAGATAACGAAAAGAGGAATGAATACGAATATCGGGAGCGGGGCCGGAACATCTGGAACCGGAACTATCGGGAGACAAAGAAAAGACTCTAGTTCAGATTCTTCAGATTCAGATGATATGGAAAATGAAAGTCAAAAAAGCCTACCCGGGTCGCCCATTCCAGTACCGAGATGCAACCATGCAATTGTACGTCTACTGTCTAATTTTTTAAATAGTATTCTTTGTAAAATGTTGTTTTATTTTGGGTTGGCTATTCTCAATTTCTCATTATGCTTTCTTAAAACCTTAAATCTACTAAGATGAACTGCTGGAGTTGCGTTGGGTGTCCTTTTGAGTAGTTGGTAGTTTGGCTCTATTCTGGCTGGTTGTCTATATTTATATTATGTAACACTCAACACTTATAAATGGGAACTAATCCAGTAATCGTTTTTCATATTCCAGAAAAAAACAAAGGGCAAGCCCCATAACTTGTGTTCAAAATGCGGCCTCATCGTTAACCCCTCAACTCAGATATTAGGGAAAATCAACGCTGAGAAAAAGAGAAGGGACAAACTGAAATTGAAAGTCAAAGATCAAATGGACAAAGAAAATGACGACGATCCTCCCGCTATTGCAGATCCTGACGGAAAACTGGATCTTTCAGATACTTGCATTGAATATCCTCCTATTGCTCCCGGTCTTGTTCCACTAACATCTCTTCCACAACATACGAGTGTTAAAATATCTTATCAACAGCGACAGCGACACCAGGAAAACCTAAAATGTGGACATGGAGATGATGAAGCTTCGTATTTCTTAGATAAATCTAAGCCGAAATTCATGACGATCAAAAGAGGAAAATCAAAGGCTAGTTATCCTTTAGATGATGAAATGTGAAATTTTATTCTCTAGTTGGAAGTACACAATCCTATTTCATTAGTTCTTTCGATATTTCGGCTATTCCGTTCAATTCTAATTCCAATACTTTGTTAACAATTTTATTAATTGGTTAAAGTTTCATTAGCACTTATAAAATTATATTATAAATTAATTCCAATAGCTTAAAAAGCTAGTACGTAATAGGAGGATAACATACGAAGCAAGTCTTCATAAGTAATTAAATTAAAAAATGTTTTAATATCATTCATTTATCACCTGTAATTCCGTGAATCTTCTGCCTAAAATTATAAGTTTTGCTTTTAGTAAATATTTGAAAACTGTAATATACAATAATGTTTTTGTTAATAATAATATGAGTCATACGCGATGCAGTTGCATATTAGTTAGCATAGATAGCCTAAATAAATCATTACGTATAAGCGATTTCTTTATGCATTTTGCAAAAATGCTGCTAGAATTTCATAAACTGCACCAAATCTCAAAAAATATATTATCATTCTTAAAACGAAGCATAAAACACGAAGTAAAACGAACCAACACAAATGCAAGCGTAATCTGTCTGTACAAGGAACGTTTCTTTGCATGCACGACAATAAAGCGATAAAAAGAATACACTCTGAACCCCAATAGGTAGCGGTGATGTTGTTTATAATTTTCTTAACGTACAGTTTTAGTAAAAGATCCCGTAAACCTATAAATAGCCAAATGAAAAACTACTTACTAAGCTCATTTTTTTATTTGCCAAACTATAAAACTTGAAAATTGAATTTTTCTTAAACTAATGGTTAATTAAATTAATTGTAATGGATACAAATAGTGGTAAATTAATGTCCCACTGAAGCTGAATAAAGATATACATACGTACGATATCTGGTATTGATAGATAGGTGTTTGTATTTAGTACTTTGCATTTTTTTTATTGTTTTAAATGTTTTGTTTTTAAAAATAACGCACAGATAATCTGGTTTACATTTTTCTTAATTATTAACATGAAATTCTAACATTTTAAAACTACATAAATGAGCCCATTCTATGTATCTGTATATGTAAACAAGCGCTAACGATAAAAGCGTTTCTTTGTAACAATTTGATAAATGTCCAATGATTATATAGTCTTAATGTATTGAGTACGTTTTCTAATGATGATTAAGTAGTATAGTAGCAGGTACAACAGTGCAATCAAATAATAAGTAACGTAAATATCAATTGGGTATTGTTCCACGAGAAACATGGCATATAATATTATCGAGCAAATGACTGGAAGCATTTCCTAGAACAAAATCTCCTGTTTAACACTAACAATGAACATCTGCTAATCAATTCATGTAATCGATTCAGTATTAATTGGGGTTAACTGCCTTCTTGAGCGCTTGATCCAGATCTTGAATAAGCCTACTAGCACTTTCAAGCCCAACTGAGAGCCTTACAAAGTTCTCAGTTATTCCTAGTTTCAGCCTCTCTTCTTCTGGAAGCCACGAGTGGCTCGCCTTTGACCTTAGAAACATTAAAACAATATATTTTAATGCATGAAATGGGTTTTACTTCAATTCAAGACAAAATTTCTTGTATTCTGTAGTTCAGTAGGAAAATCGAATGAATAGATAAGCGAATACTGACGAAGAGAGGACATATTAATTAGCATGCAGGATATGTATTGAGTATTATTTTTTATCTTCTTACGGAACGCTGGCAAGACTGACATCAGCACCCAGTGATGGTGCCTTTTTAAAAATTTGCAACGCTTCCAAAAAGGCTGCTGATTCTTGCAAGCCTCCTTTGATGAAAAATCCCACCATTCCAGAGTGGCCAAAAGATTGCTTTAATGCCAGTTCATGAGTAGGGTGTGACTTTAATCCTAGATGAGAGATCACAGATCAGAGATTAAGTAGGCATATAATTTATAAATACTTTTGTACAGCTAATGTATACTAATAGTGTGTGTAAGTATTCGACAATACTATCGCAAAATATTCTTTGGTACATCTAAAAATATTTTTAATTCTGTCATTTACAAATGTGTAAAATAACCTGCTATAGCTTGTAGAACCCTTTTAATTGACATGGACATTGCCTTTCATACAATCATTTACTGTACAGTAGCTTTTTATCGTAATTAATGTGTTTTCACTCAACAAGGAATAACTATGTATTTTTGGCAATCACATTTATCATTGTGTTATTGTTTCTTATTTTTAGGGAGTGCTTCCACACTGAATCTAGGTAATACTGAGAGAATTATGTCGTGAAACAAGAAATACATGTGAAATTAAATTCATGTCCCTATACTTCCTTCAGCTTTATCAGTAGGTATGTATACTAATAGAGTAAACACGTTAAAAATAGTTGTTTATGTAAATTGTAAATTCGTTTTTTGAAAACATATTCCTTTCAAATGACAATTCTGGATAAATTATTACCTGGATGATAAACTTTGAGCACAGCAGGGTGAGATTCGAGAAAATATGCTATTTTTAAGCCATTGTGGAAATGCTGTTTCATTCTTAATGGTAATGTTTTAAGACTTCGTATCATCAGATAGCAATCGAACGGAGATGGTATACCTCCCATACCTAAATGTAATAAAATTCACTTATACTTGGTACATAACACCAAATCTAAATTGTTATTTATCTGGAGCATTCATTAATTTAAGCACGTAAACAATAACAAGCTTACAAATCTGATTTTCTTGAATACTTTTGTACAGAGTCTCCGAGTTGAGAGTAACAGCTCCCATTGTCACGTCCGCGTGACCACAAAGATATTTAGTACACGAATACACAACAACATCTGCCCCGAGTTCAAGAGGTCTCTGAAGCACAGGAGTTAGAAATGTATTGTCAACAGCGATTATGATGTCTTTTCTTACTCTATGAACAGCTTCGGAGATACTCCCTATATCAACGATAGCTAAAGTCGGGTTTGCTGGGCTCTCCAGCCAAACCATCTATAATAAGTAAACGTAAGAAACATAGGTATCAAGTTCATAATATACGAGTTCTATTATAGTTAAATCAACATTTAACTGGGTTACCATTTTCATTACTGTTTGTATGTAACATGTCACGAAAACTCTTAGAACTTTTTCTATTACACTTTAGTTATTAAATGCATTTACATACTGACTACCAATATTGTAATTTAGGGATAGCGACAAAGAGCTTAGAAAAACTGAAGTCATAAAAATAAGAGTATACTCTTTAGTTTGTTTATTCTCAAGTTCTCAAGGTATTTCTAGGTGTGTACTTATATGTGTACTTTGTATATACATTAAGCAGTGAAAAATAATTTTAAGTGTACCTAAGACCTAAGCTTAATAAATGCTATCTATTTGTATATAGGTATAGTACAGATATGGACCCTTATACAGTATATTGTATAATAAGGATAATTTCTACTCAATCAATTGATTTCCTTCTTGTTACAGGATATATATCCTTTACTTTTACATGCGGCTAATTAAAGTGATTATGTTTATTGAAAATACTTATGTTGTATTTATGTACAGACTGTTACAAACTAACTGGAATTAGTTTCGATGTTTTATTTGATATTTTTATGTGTACCTTAGTATCTTGTCTGATTGCTTGTAAAATGGTTTCGCATTCACTGCTATAAATGAATTCAACAACAATACCGAAATTCTTCCATTTGTTTCTGAAAAGCCAATCCGAGTCTCCATTCGTGCATTGGACATAAATAATGTGATCTCCTTGTTGCAGGGTTTGGACTATTGCAGATATTCCAGCAACTCCAGATGAGAATGCGAGAGCTAGGTTCAATTCAAAACGTTACATACGCAAATATGCACAATTGCACAAGTAATTGAATTACATAGTTAGTCAAGTAAAAATACATTTATCTAACCGAATTTTGCTCCATCCAGTTGAGCCATGCAGTCTTCCAGACAATTCCTAGTAGGGTTCCCACACCTGCCATAATGATATCCCTAAAGCCCATCATGGAAATAGTACTTCGTTAAGAAGTCAAGTGACTAAACTAAAACACAATAAAGTTTAGTAGTGAAACAATTCAAAGTTGCCAATGTCCATGCAGTTCATTAGATGACTTGATTGATTATGGCTTTGATTAGAAGAAGCTATACGGCAAACCTCATATATAATAAAGCATACACGTAAGGCTCATTGGAAACTGTTCTAATGAGTATACTATATAGTTAAGTAATACAGTAAATTCCAATAAGTTCCTTATAGTATACTTATTCAGTTTGCACTGGAAAAAATTATAGTAGTGCGTGTGTAAAGCATATTTTAAATGTATATAGCAATTTATTTGTGTAATACCGAAACAACACTTTCCGTTGCAGGTCCATGCAGAATGAAAACGGAAGAAGTTACAATCGGGACCACCAGGCAATTCGTAGAGAATGTTCCAGGATCTATAGTTTCTCCTATTGCCATTGTCTCAAAGTCTGCTGATGGCTTCTTCCATCTTTTCAGATTTTCATTTAATTCTTCCTCAGAAACTCCGAATTCACTCATTGTCCCTTATTGCTTGAGAATTTATATCTAAGAAACATACACACACATTACAGAACATTACTTTATCTGCACAGATATATTTTATCCATAGGTAATAATTATTTGCAAATGAAGATAATTACAGCAGACTTGTAAACTTTGTTACATGCAATAAAATATGTAAAAATTTATGTTTTTGTGCGTAAATGCTGAAAATAAGTATTTAATCTCTTGGAAAATAGAAAAATATACCTGAGCGAATTGTAAGAAGGAACTTGTTTGTATTTACAACAGGAGTGAACTAAAGTTAGTTGGCAAATCCTGTTCTACTATTTAAAAGCGGGCCAAAGTGTCCGCAAATTCCAACGCCCCTGCATCATATCCCGCGTTTAGATTATCAGTTTTGCGTTCGGCTGGTGAATTCGGATAGGAGTTGTCTTTATCAACTTAACTAACATAACACACATCCTACATGTACACAAATAGATAGAGAACACAAGAAATAGAGAGTACACAGTGTACGTAACAGATCACATCATCACACACCACTTGTGCATAACAAGACACCTCTCTATGTAGAAACTTAAGGAAGTCAGGTTTTGAGTGTCGTTAAAAGTTTGTCTTCTTTTTCCTTTCCTTTTACTAGACTTGCCATGCCAGTTAGTTCTAGTAATAGTAGTCCTCCTGCTTTGCAGATTTGCAGAATAGAATTTACTAATACAGATGGAAATGAGAGGAAGGTGTCTGCCTTGGCATTGGGATTAACTTTAACAGTTGGACAAATGCCACCTAAACGAATCCAGCGTTCATTTTTAGAGACGAATATGTCAGCTAGTCTAATAAAAGCATGTAAATTGGCACTGTCTGTTACTGGATTTTTGATGCTGTGTCTGCTTTATTAAAAAACTTTGCTACGTCAACGTCAACTGATGTACAGTACAGATCTTCTATTGTTAATGTATAATGGTAACTTTAATATGCTAGCCAGAATGATAAGTCACTAAATATTGTCAAGACAAATAGCAATGACTTTACAGATGAAACTAATTTTCCTTTCCTAAAAGCATTTTCAGCTTCATCATGAGCATTTACATTACAAATTACAATTAAGTATGTAGATTGTTCGACTACATCACCTACTTACATTGATGCTAATTAAATTCCTCGTAGTAATAAAATTAATCGAGTTGACTTTATAATTTCTATCTACGTAGTAGTAAATTAGAAGAAGCTTTATTATGGCTAATGCAGTTAAACAAGAAAGAAACAATTTAGTTCGCAATTTAGTTCGCTTTGAAATGTAACATTTTAATTGTCAACATTTCATTCTCCTTTAATACATACAGTGTTGAAAGCCAAAGCACTGTAAGCGTTAAATATACTATTTGTAAAAATATCAATAAAATGTTACATTTGCGTATATGTAACAGGAATTAGTGAATATGGAGCAATAATGTAGAGCAACTCGAGTTTTATTGGAGTCTCAAACAAGTCTACATCTCTACGGCATCACATCATCCTCGTGCAAATAAATTCGCGTTCTAAAAATAATTATATATTTCAAAAATAGTTATGTTAGTGTGTTCCTAAGTATGTGATGTAATACACAGTACAGCTTTAGTATCATCCTCAGTTACGCAAGTAAAGCGGTTACTGTACTGAATATACACCGAGATAATACTAGTAAAAGGATGAAAAGAAACAAAATTCTAATCTCGTTAAGAAATCTTCAACACCATCTTCGTCGACTTTAAAAAGCTTTAGTGAACCTTCCGTTGCATTCGTAGCTGCTCGGGAAAAAGCGCTAAGAGGGCAGTTCGGCTTGCTTTTCCACAGAACGGTTGCTAAACTAATGTGTACAAAGTATAAAGTAAAGTAGCTAGTAGTGCAGTGACGTTTACATTTGTACTTATACTATATAACATGTAATGCATTAATAAAATGTATTTTGTTATAATAAATAATGTAATATGTGCATTTATCAGTTATTATTCGTGTAGGAAAGTACAAAATCTCAATATTCATATGAATATATAATACAATACTTTGGTTTTTTCAGAGAAATGACAAGTAATCATACTCTCAAAGAATCATTTAACCTGAAATTAACCTTTGGTAGTTACCTTAGTTGTGTTACAAAATTCGCGTAGGTAAATCAATTTATGGAGTTAAATATTATTATGACTTTGGGATTTTTGTGATCATTAATTATTGAAATGATAATTACATTATTTTGCCATTGTTAATTTTTCTGAAAATTCATAAGCATCAAATGGTGACATTATAGTACAGCACTACGAGTGCTTTTTGACTAATCCACGGAAGGGTTTGATGGTAATTTGATTAACGTAGTAATACAATAAGGTACTTTGTAATTGTGGGCTATTGTTATTCCAGAATACTGTATTCACACTATTTGAGTTAGAAATTAATATTATCTTCTAAACGTATGCACTAGGTAATTACAATTACTATAATTATGTATTACGTTTTTCGCAGAATAATCAGGATACATAGGTTTTTGGTGTGTTTAAGAAGCTACAGAAATTACTGGTTAAGCTATTGTAGTATTGTGTATCTGTATGGAAGCTTATGTCTAAAATGGTGGTAGATTGATTTAGTTTACATTTTATTCATCTGCAATACACCTGTAGAAAGCTGGGCATCCAAAGTGATGTACTGTCTATTCACAAATGTTACTCGATTGTTATCAATATTAATATTTAAGACTCAGCTATATACAGATATGTAATATACAATATACAGATATACATTGTAAACCCACAATACTTATTATATGCAGTACATGAACTTTTGTTCGTTTATTTCATTGATATTTCTGTTGGTTGTGGATTTAAAATGCAGGGTCATTGTTTTCCTAAGCTGACATTGGAAGGTATGCTGATGTTGATGTTGAATGCTCTTTTTGAGTAATATGTTAGCATATGTGCATCGCATTGATGTACATTTCACAGCTCATCTTTACGATTGTGTGAGGTTTAACATTTAACAACAGCAGTCGTTTACTAGCGATAAGTATGTGCTTTCTTACACAACTTATTCATATGACAGAACAGACGAAGAAACAGAATGAATGACACTTGAGAAGGGAGAAGTGGAGCCAAGCAGTCTGCTGAGTCTTCTCTTCATTTCCCTCTACCTTCCTTTTGATTCTTCAACAGTTTCTTCCTATTCTTTCCTTTACATTTCTACTTCCATTCATAATGTGCATTTGCCTTCCCTACTTCACTTCTTACAAATCCTTAGTACTATTTCCCATACGATTATTGTGCTTTCAAGGATTTCAATGTTCTATTGTAATACTAAGTAAGTGAAATATAAATACCACTATCTCTACACACATGTGCCTTTACTGCGTGTATAAATACTAAATGCTCATATTATTATCACTAAATAAATAATCAAAATATGTGAACCATATAGTAAGTATTATATATCAGTATCTGTATCTGCAACATAAGCAAACACACTGCACTACACTACACTGGTATGGTATAAGTAAGCATTATGCTTATGCATACCTACATAATATTTAGGTATGTGTATGGACTTTGTAGTTTCGTGTATAGACAGTCAGTCCTTGTGTCTTTAGTGGGGTTATCACTTATTTAAGTGCAAATAGTGTACCTAATGCTTATAAATAAAAATCTGAAGTTATGTTAGTAGTAAGTAAGTATACGAATTAGGATTATGAATGTTTTCCGTGTAGGTAGTAGGTACCATAAGTATCCACTAGTAAGGTATTGTACTTGCTCTCCTGTTTCTAATGTTTCACCACTTCACTTTTTCAATCCGATCCTTGAGTAGAATTCCAGAAAGTCTACGATGATCTCTACACTTTACTATTTGTGCCCCTAATATGGTTCACTTGCAGTTTGCTGGCTTGTTAGGGAAATACCATGCTGTTTTGAGCACTTACTAAATACACAAAATATCTCAACTCAAGTCTCAGCCCTTTCTTTGCCACTTGTGCATTAACACTTTGTCTAATTTCAATATCCTTATGTTAGCCACGTAAATCATTACTCCATTGACAAGGGCCTACCACTTGCATAATAACCAAACCTAACCAAAACCAAGCCACCCACCCTCTCTCTTATTCTTGCCCACTTGATAAAGTCATAGTCATGAAAGAAATGAATGATTCACTTTGACTCTGACACTGGCCTGGCATTCTTATATGACTGCACATTCTTGTTGCCTGAAAGAAAGCAGGAAAGGAAGAATATAAATGTAATCTTGCAATTTCCGGGATAATCAACAAAGTTGCCGACTAATCCCGCATCATCCTACTGGGGGCATGTAAAAATGATCTTTGTGACACTATATTTATAAATAACATTTTGTTACATGAAATATATGTAATAGAAAGCTCTATGTAAGCTAGTTAATAATTTTTAAATTTTATTCTTGAGTAGGTGCATTGTAGTCCATTGTAAACCAAGTTTCACAAGGAATACCATCCGTCATTATGATATTATAATTTACTTTGTGATATTCTTCTAGTTTATGTAGATGGACAATATGGTCAACTTGATCTATGACTCCCAATACTCTGGTCGTAGTAGTTGGCTCCTGAGAGTCTCCGGAGAACACTTCAACATTTTGTGTCAGCACAGCCCAACAATTTCCATGCATCTTCTCTTCCAACTCGGAAATATCTGCATGAAATTCGACTGTGGTCACCCCCTTCTCTAACGTTCCTTTCTGCAATGAATCCTCTTTTCTTAAACTCCCTTTCTCTAAGGCTGACACAAGGTGAGCTATGTATCAGTACGACCACATAAATAAATTACATATTTACTTACATAGTGCACTGTATTTGTCACATTGCTAGAAATTCTAATTCATGAGTCATTATATCTTGACTTACATCGTAAAGCAATTCCTAATACGGCTTTGGTATCGTCTGTGATAACAACACATTTTTCGACATTCGAGTCTATCATGATTTCAACTGCTTTAGCTATCTGTACAGAAGCATCAATAACGACGGTTTTCTCCATTTTAATATCCATCACAGGCATATCGTACCACCAGTACAGAGATTCCATTTTAGTTAATTTGTAATAGGAATTTTTAACCATCCAGTCAATAGAGAGAAAACTTTTATCTGTGTTCCACAGAGCCCCGTTTAAAACCACTACAATGGTAGCCTCAGGTTTTTCTTTAAGATCTTAATTGCATTTCAATTCATTAATTAATTATAATTTAAACTTGAAATGTTAAAGATTACTATGTAATACCATAGTGCTTTATATAATCCTTAAATACCCCATTTTTCAATTGCTTTCATTGCGCAATCCAAAACAGCTCCTGCCCTTGGCCCGACAAGCAGTCCTTCTTCCCGATGAATACGACGGTTCATAATGTAAGCGTCCCCATTTGACGATTCTAACCATTCGTCTACTAAATTGGGTTCAGCTTTCTTAAAAGACTCGGGGAAATAGAAGTCATTATTTTCTAAATTAACTCCAATTATAATTGGGGGCTTTTGGTCAGAATTATCTTTGAACTTTTTAGAAATCCCGTGTAGCATTCCGTGACCTTCATCCCCACAAACAATCATACTGATTTGGGATCCAACTGCACCTTTTATTTCTTCTGCTGTTGTTCTGCAGTGAATATCCATCACTTGAGAATGAAAAGTTGTACTTGGATCCAACACCCATATAGGTTGTATCATATCAGCACACTCTTTTATAGTGGTGTCACATATTTTGATATTGGCCCTGGGGCTCATTTCGCTCATACCGAAGTAAGGTAGCTTAATAACGGTGGCTCCTAAAGCTTCCATCTTTAAAATAGTATCTTTGGGCGTTTTTATTTCGGGTACTAGGATACAGCGACGTCCTTTCACGGAACACACCCAAGCTGCACTCATACAAAGATTACGGGATCCACCACAAATAATCGAAACCTCTGAAACATGCAATTCATTATCAAAGCTCTTGGTATCTTATCTCAAAATGTATCTATACAAAATCTGAAATTATTAATGTAGATATTATGTTGTAGGTTAAATAAACTAAAATTGTATATTATATATAATTAAGTCATTAAGTTTTGTGATTGCCTTCATGGAGAAGACCATTCGATTCGGCATCTTCAATTAAACCTGAAACTATCCTATCGCTGGCACTTCCTGTCGGGTTGAGATTTTCCAATTTAACAAAAATCTTGCATTTGAAATTTTGTAAAGCTGGTATGTTTTTTAACTTTAGGGTTGGGGTTGAGCCAATTAGATTTATGTAACTTGGATTCTCCATTACTCAACACTTCTTAAGTATCCACATACGAGGATTATGACCACAAGAAAACAGGCCTGTGGACTTTTTGTCATATTAAGTATTACAACCAAAAATATTTGTTATAAATACATAGTAAAATATTAAGCCGAACTAAAAGTATTTAAACTTTCCTAAATCAGAAGGTTAATCTGTATTACATACACAAGGACAGGTTCAGGTAAGGTTCGTAAGTGAAAATGTACATTTATGTGTAAAAGAGTATCATGTATGCTTGTATGTATGATTGCTAGACCAATTTCCAAGCATAGCTGGGATATGTATGCAAAAATTCTAATGCAAAATGCAATTTGTTTGTACAATTTTTATTTAATCTTCCAATGCACTTATGCATAAACAAGCCATTTCATTTTGGATTGCTTAGCTGTTTGAATGTTTAGATAATTGGAGTTGCTAGGATATGCTTCGGAATTCAAATAAAAGAACCTTTAGATGACATGTTTTTCTAGAAATATGGGTATAAATACTCGGATAAACTAGTATAGTCTAGAGTTAGTATGTTTCTATACGATATACTGCCTATAAATTGCATTCTACTTACTTACATTGGATACAAAGGACTGTGTTGTCCAAATTAATCTGTTCGCATCACAAATCACAGCAGTAGTGTATTGAAACAATTTTCCCTGATATTCTCTTAAATTAACTTTTCAGTAAATTCTATTATGTACTAGTATACGCTTCCCAGTTAAAAAGCTTTAAGTTATCATTATGCTTTTGTAGTAGGCTATTTGGAGTGAGTGTCAATGGTAATAATTTCTTCTATACTGTAGTGTACCACTGTTGTGTAGTATTATGTATTGTAAATAGTATTTGACATACCAAAATACCAATACTAAACTCTAACAACAGGACCTATTGTTATTTGCTAGATTTGATTGGCTTGTATGGAAGCTGTCACACACTAAGTAGTCACCTAGGTATATGTAGGGGACTTGACTTTGAGTGTATCAAATATCTTTTGTGAGTTATTTAGGAGTTGCTAGACGTCGTGGCGACTTCCTCTGCTCTAGTAAGTAAGGATTAGTTTTCTCTTTCTCCTATTACAATAGCGTACTTAACTAATTTGAGCTCATGAATGAAACTGGTAGTACAGTAGAGCAGGGAAATGACATTTGTCAATGGAACTCACAACTTTTCTCCATCTCTAAACTGAACTATTTGTACGTATATCCAGTTGTAACTTGTTACTCATAAATAATATAAGCACGAAAACTGAACAATTAGGTAGGTCTACAAATCTATTAGGTATGCTGTTTCGTGTTATGGTCTGTTGGTCTTCATAAAAATGTGGTAATCAGCATGAGGTGCTTGCCCCTTGAACATTAGCTTCAAAAGGTTTACAAAAAGAAAGGGTCTTTGTATGTGGAAACTTTAACTGTGGATACCTAAGTAACAGACCAGGCCACCTGATACGTACGTCTTGTGAAGGGTCATTCTGCTACTCCGCTTATACATACATACATACATACATACCAAACGAATACAAATATTTGCTGAAGAAATTGAAACAAATTGTTAATGTACAATTAACATCACAAATATAAGGAACTTTTCAAAAATATCTCTGTAGGTATCTCTGTGGGTACAAATATTTAAGCAAAATTGCTTGCTAATGCGCTTGCATATTCACTCGCATAATGCATATATGGAGTGACTAAATAAATGATCCTGCAAAAATTCAGTACCACACAGACACGAACTGCCAAAAGAGTAAAGTATCCTAGTAGCAAAGTATCACAGCAATAAACGACTTTCGGAAGCGTCGGGTTTCTCAAAGACAAAGCAAATCCAAAACGGAAGTTGTGTAAAACAAGAGACTCTTTTAACTATTGTTAACCATAAAGATATCTAGGCAAGTTTCTCGAATCCCTTACATAACATTAAGTATGAGCACGATCTTATCCTACTATCTATATGTCGCTTGTCAAATCAGAGTAGTAAATTTAAGTCCCGTCTCAAAGTAGATGCAAGAAGGGTAACTTTACTGTACTGTATGTAGGAATATTTATATTTACTTACAATGTTACGAAAGTTACGATGCATTAATGTATACAAAAGCAGTATTCGTATATAAGATATAGGTATAGTACATACGTACATAATAGCTAATGTGCGTTGTCTTTTTTCAAAGTCTGAAGCGGTTAGCTTGATCCAAGACAAAACTATTTGTATTCCGGAAGCAATGACAATGATAATGACGCTACCAAGCTACGCAACCCCACCAGCGACTATTACAATAGCTTTGTGTATATATTATGTACTTATCCATGTGCTAGTTATAAGAAGTCAAACATCCATATTTACAGTAGATATCTTAAACCATAAGTACGAGTAGAAAAATGTTAATATTTTGTGTAATAACTATCAACTATTGCTGCATGTACTTTAAAACAATATTTTAGTGAAGGATAAATTTTTTAACACACTTAGACTAGATAATAAATAATATAGAGCTTAATTTCGAATTATTATATGGTAATTTGGTAAGTACACTTTAATATAAGTAATGTTTTTAATTTAACGTTAATGTAATTCATCGTAGAACAATGTCATTTATTTTAGAATGCTGAGGAATATTTGGAGCAACCTCCCCAATTCGACACCCAATTCCCTTACCGTCATCTCATCATCTTCCCATTTGGCATTCAAATCTATGATGCTAATGCAGCATATCATTATCATTAAAGAAGCCTTCTTCTTCAGTTAACAATTCAGCACATTGACTAACATAGTTTTCATGGTTTAATTTATGAAGTTTAGTTGCTACAGATGCCGAGTTATTGTTAGCTTACTTGGGTAGCGTATAGGAATCCAGTATTTTGTGCCACGCTCCCCTCATTATAATAAAATTGCATTACATGAATTTGTTGTAGGGGAGTGAATGCAATGAAATTACAATAACAGTTAGGTAGCTAACGGTTAGCAGCTACTGTTATAACATTGTGTGCATAGTATTACTATTGTGTACTAAGCACCTACTACTGTATTACTAGTTGGTACATGCATTCATTCATTCATAAGTTAGATAGGGAGATGTAGCTACATTTTTTATCCATTAAGGAATCCACTATTATAATGACGAGCTTACCGCTCCAGAACGAAATTACATTGAATTCCAGTGAGACTACAATGAACAGTTATTTAATTTTAGTAAGTAGGTATGTTTCTTATTATCCTATCACATGCGGTTGCCTTTTAAAATTCTCTTTGCTTATTTAAACTATAATATTCACAATATTAAGTGTCCCTCAAGACGAAATAATGAAAAAGTATGTAAAGTTGCTTTTATGCCAATTATTTACCTGCATACTGCAGAGACGTGCATATACTTATATATTTATAAATGTAAGCATCACGCTATGTTAGTTATAAATATTATCTGTACTTCTGCACTTCATACTTGATGAAAACATGTGTGAATAAAAAGTCTTGATTGCTATGCAAGAAGACTGTGTAAGCAAAATGTAAATCTCTGGACAAATGAGCAGGAGCAGTTAAGTTATATTAGCTGAATAGTTTCCGCTATGTAAACATAGACTCAATTGATAAATTAATAAACAATTCCAAAAGATAATTTTGTCACGTCATGTCATTAATTTCGACAAATGTCATCGTATCGCACTTACATTACACCTAGTCTTCCCATTCATCAAGAACGGCATCATTTAGCTTTTTGAATAGGATAACGTTTCAATTCATCCTCCTTTCGAATGAGACTTGGTATTAAATATACCTTCTGTGATTGCACTACCCTTTAGCATTTAGTCTCTTGATTCTCTTCTGACGTCTTCTGCATACCAATGCCCATAATATAAATACTTATCATTAAGGATCCGTGTTACTTTATCTAAAATAAAGTTCTTTACTAACATCCAGGTTCAATTAACGTAAAAATCTATAGATAGAGAAGAACATGACATACAAAACAAATGTTCACGATGTGGTCTGGTCTGGTGGTGTAATGTACTAAATAATTTGCAAATTTTTCTTGATTTAAAATTAATTAGAGGGTGGTGCTGGTAAATCTTGGTTTGCTATCTCGCTAATTGAATTTGCTGTAAACTGTATACTCCTGTTGTTCTCTTAATCTCTACCTGATGAAAAATTTCACGGAGGACGGAGGCAAATCATAAAACTTTTAAAGTTCCATCCACTATTGTTGGCTACGTGATCAAAAGGGTTGTGCACAATATGTACAGTACTCTGAGATTTTTTGTGGCATTTACTCTTTCAAGTCAAAGTCAACTTCAACTTGAACATTGAATGTTGAACCAAGTTATTCGAGAGCAAGCTCAAGCGAGCTACGAGGGTTGCGTTGCAAGGCAAAAGGCAAACCAAGGCATCTCAAGCTCCTAAGATAAATGAGTGTCATTAATCCGACGGCCAAGGCGCTTCTACTCTTATGTATAATGTTTCTTCCTTTCTTACGTCTCATCTTCTCCCATCACCATCAACGCCTTCGACTTACATCCTCTTCTTCTCCTGCTGATCTGCTATTTTACTTCACTCCACTGTCAAACTAGGTATGTGTGTATGTGTATCTACGTAAGCCTTTTCTAAGTGTACATACACATTATATACTTATATTCATTTTATACTCTCACTAACAGTACTATGTTGCATACTGCATACAATACAAGGCTCACATCAGATATCTACTTACAAACAAACGATGACTTATTTTATGTTATCTATATAGGTACAATAGGTGTATCTCGTATGTAATACAAGTTCTAAATGAAATGCAACTATGTACTAGAGAAGAGATGTTCTAGATATCGTTTTATTCTTCTTGAATACATGTATGTGCTTAGCGAGTACCTAAATAGCAAGTACTTTACTATAAGTAATATAATTAGAATGCAATACGCACTATATCAGAAGATCTAGAGGTAAAAATGTAAGCCACTAGCTAAGAAGAGATTGCATCCTGGTAGGAGACGAAGAGGCTTTAAAATTCAAGTAGCAAATACTTTTACGTGATTATTGCCAGTTTACCAAAGTGCAGTTCCGTGTAATTGCTTATTAAAGTTCACTTCTTCACCTTTATTTACACACCATTGATTGACAAACTGAGCTGAGTGAGTGAAACGTAAGCCGCAGGCCTTCTATGACTAATTCTAGACTTCATGAATTGCTCCTTGTATATTTATCTACGCAATTTCTCAAAATATTTCACCTTTTTACTTACATGCCTAACACACTACTATCAACGACTTATCAGAACATCTAACACGCTTAAAAATCATTGTATGTACATGCGATGAATTCTTGGACGTGAGTAATTTAGAGTATCCTATTCGCTATGGTTAGGAAAGAGAGTTTACCACTGTATCTACCAATTATTAAAACAATACATTTAACTTTTAGTTTATAAAGAATATAAACGAATGTGAAGGACTAAATGAATAAATTAAGTTAAGCATAGGATATTTATATGTATTTCCCCCATTAGTTGTATTACTTGGTGTAATTTCTGTTTGCATTAGTTTAGCAATAAGTGAAGGAACTAAATGTCTCAGTATATGCAGACGATAATGCCAGAATTTGAAGTTTACAATTTGTTTTCACTCGTATTTTTCCGATGTTGGTAAGCAAACTTGAGTGCTAACGATTTGAATGGTTGAGTCTCTTTCAAAAATTTTCCTTGGGATTAGCTAAGAATGTATCCTGTAAAGTTGAAAATCTTCAAGAATTGCTACCGCTAGTTCATCGCAAGAAGGATTTGGATCAATGCTAATGCTCTGCTGTACTTATGTGTACAGAAAAGGGTGTTCGCCACGTAAGTAAATAACTAACCCTAAGTCTCCAGTCTCGCTACTAACTTCTACTGTGTGTGTGTTTAACATACTTTTAGTTTAACTTTAACGCAATGAGCTTAACTAAATGTGCTCGTGGTTGACTGTTAGACTTATCACTTATCTTCATGATGTCACTAACAGTGATCCAAAATCACTTTTAGCGTAAGAGTAAGGCGAATGTCAATGCGAAGGGACGAAGTGATAGCAGATGTGTTACATCAAAGGATTACCATCTTTTCACATTTAGCCGCAAAAATCTTTCTTTTCTTTCCATAATATACGATTTATATGCATTATACTTAACATTAGTTACTGTGCACTGCTTTGGCTTTAACGAATAATTAAAATGTAGCTAATTGCCACTCGAGTGTTAAATGGCTAATGATGAGTTCAAATAATGTAAAGTATCAATGAAACTGTATTTATGAAGGAAAAGACTTTCAGAAGGAAAAGAAGACAAATCGATTTGGTGATCCAGATATTTTTAAGAGCAGCTAGGCTTACGGAGAGCTTAGCCAAAGGTCGACCCCTCCAAAAATAACAAAATAAATCCTCTCGTGAAGCCCGTCGCTTTCCGTTTGCAGAAATACTGCATACTGTAAGTACTTCCGAGCAAGTGAATACTTCTTTGTAATTATATTGTGAGACATCAATTACTGAAGTGACAATATGGGGAGGCATCACCCCAGAAATTATATCCACAATGTCCAGTTGCATTATGAAGTGTTTTGCGATGCGATATGTAACGAAACGCATTCTCGGCACTAGCAGAAATAAAAAAGTTGACCTATATTAAGATAAAAGCAGTAGATTGATTAAATGCGTATGTACCAAGCTGCAGTGTATGGAGCTGGATAAAGGTTTGACAAATATGTGAATTGTGATCCACAGATGAATACAGTTCCACCCGTAATGGCAAGAAAGCTAAGCTATAGTTATTGTACTTTTATCTGGTTTGATAGAGAATTTTCTGCTCTTCTCTGTGATGAATGTACCTTATGCTAGGCAACTCGTCTAGTAAATATCAAACAAAATCGCTTTCAACTTTCGACAAGATATTTTTTAAAATAGATCAATTATTGTTAACAGATAACACAGCGTTGAAAAGAGAATAAAAATCTCTATTAAACCATTTAAAATTACGTAATTTGGTTACATTTTCTGAATAACATAGTTAGATGAAATTACCCATGTCCCATAGGCTTACGATATATTATAGTTCTTATGCTTTGGAAGGATATTAGATGTGGCTATGTATATAGCTATCCGAGAAGTTATGTATTTCTTATGGCGAGTGTGTGAGTTATGGTTTGCGCCCTGAAATGTTCTTCGCTTGTACTGGTCATCGATTCCACACTAAATATCTCATCGTCAGTAAGAATGAAATTCTCTGGTCTCTGTCATAGTTTCTCAAGTGGTTACCAGTTTCGGCTTAAGTTTCCGTCAGCATCTTCCAAGGCGAAGCAAGGCAATCGTCCGTCCGTCCCTGTTGGGAAGAAAGTGACTTGACTTGAGTTGACAGGCAATGCTCTTTCCATAGCAATTCATACATTTTACATACTCTACTTGAATCTTTTGAGTAAAACTGCACATGAGAGGAGAGGATGAGGGAACATTCAGTAGAGTGACTTGAGTGTATCTGTATTTTGTATTAGGAAGTGTAGTATTTGAGCTTATTATATAGAACACAAGTATACAGAGAGTGAAGAGATGAGAGAATTAATGTGAGACTTCACTGACTGACTGAAGACTGAAAAGAAAGGCGCGGACGGAGAGTAAGAATGTCAGACGGACGGAACAGGCCAAGAAGAGAGACCAAGCAAGCAAGACCAACGGAAAACTAAACTTGGAATTTTCTATGGCCATGCAAGCAATGCAATGTACATGTCACTAACCGTGTTGTGTAAGAGATGAAGGACATGAGAGTAATAGCCAAGTTTTATTAGGCGCAGAAAGCTATTCCTAGCCGTCCATGTCATCACATTTATTTTACAAATAGACCTAAGGAGGTTTCGTTCGTTTGTGTCTGATTTTCTAGATACATTTACATAAGAGCATACATTTTAGTATTCTAGCAGTGCAGTAAGTACAGAAGATGTATTTAGTATTAAAACTTACGGTACAGAACAGATATTATAGTATTTTTGGAGGACGACATTACTTTATTAGAGTTATTTCACTAATGGGATGAATAATAATATTTATCGAGATAATCCATTTAAAATACCTAGCACTTAAATGATTTTAGCAAGTAAGAATTTGCGATATGATACCTTCAGGTATTGTCTTTGATCTAATTTTTTAGCAAACTACATGTTACACCTTTACACTTACCGATTGCAATCACGAGTACGCTGGATGCAATTACCTACCAAGCAACCAGTAGTAAGTAAAAAATCCCGTCCCTAATAATTTTTTGCTTACTGTCCTAGAGTTGAATATAGTACTCTTTAACCTAATTATGTTCTAAATATGCACAATACTGGTTTGCTTACCCACCAATTAAATCCCACTTTGCATTATTGTGGTTTCTTCACCTAAGCACTAATGTTGTGTAGGTATTTGCAGAATTGGTGCTAAAATGGAATTACGTGTAAAATAGGTATATTGGGTAGAACTAAGTAATCTTCATGGCCATTATTCTTCAAATATGTTAAATGTTACCAATATTGTTCCATTTCGGTTGGCTTACCTACTAATATACGTATTTGTAGCTGTAAGTGAGCATTCGGAAGTGGCTTGCTTACGATATTTACTAAACTTATGTGTAGTGCCCTTTAACCCATTTTGAATTTTACTATTATTAGTATTGGTGTATTAAATTGATGGTTACCAAGAAGAATAACTATAACAATGGTATGTACTAATATTACCTATGTACAGGATGAAATACAGTATTATTGGAGATATTACGTTATTTCCGGTACACATATTCATACTTTATCTGTAACATTATAGTATAGAAGTATTTAAGATTCCCTAACACCACACCACACCAGTATGTGTATGGTTTTAATATGTGGCTTACTATTGCTATATTATTATGTACTAGTTACAATACTTTACGTATAGGTAATACAAAAGCTGGTCTGAACACAAAGTAATCACCAGCTATCCCATGTCTGTCGCTACTCGATAAGTAAAATGTACAGCAAAATTGAATGAAGAGTCGTAATAATGTTTCTCATATGTATACATACATACATAGGCTGCACAAGTGGAACTGTTGACTGTTTCTGTACTTGTAGTTACTATTGAATTACAATGTATAAGAATATGAGGGACGGAGAGGAAAAGAAGACAAGGCAACATTCGGCATGTAAGGAAACTGATGACGATGATGATGAACAGGCTAAGTGAAACTGAGACGGGCTACCGTAACGTCAGCTAAGCTAAGCGCTAACCGAACTAAAGATAAGTAAGTGTAGTTGGTAGTGAAGTACAAATTTGCTTTCTGTCTCGTAAGCAACACATGTCATCATATGCCTACAGGTAGATAAAAAACTCATGACAAAAACATACGACAAAGATAAATAGCATATCCAAAAGAAAGGGCTGACTTCAGCCGAGTTCACTTGACGACTACTCACTCTTACCCTGTCCTCTACTCTACTCTTCTCTATGTGTAGTGTAAAAGATATGATTATCTTGTTCTCTCATCCTCATCCTGGCCTGACTTGGTCTATGTAAGCTCATCGTGTTTCCTTGTACTAAACTAACTATAAGGAGACATCTATACACTTTTATATAGCTACTGTGCAGTTTCCTTCCTTAATCAACCCAACTTAATGTGGCTTCCTGACTTGGCTATTTTTTGACAGAAACACGGGCTCTAATCCAATCCTCACTTATCGTTAGAGCGTGTGTGCATCATCTAACAAATGCTAAATTCATACTATACAAAAGATAGTGAACAGTTAGTCAAGAAGTAATCCTATCTCACTAACTAAGACTCAAATTGAAAATCAGAGAGCAAATGATACTTTTAAGTATCGTCGACTTTGCTGTAGACGCATTAAGTAGGTGTAATGTATAAGTAATAATGTCATACGAAGGATCTATGCAGGATTTTGGCTGCCATAATGCAAAGACACATATAATATACCAAACAATTTTATTTGCTATACTGTATTTATTGTATGTACATAAATACATAAAAGAAAGGTTTAATTTTGGCATGTGCATGGCTACTCTTAAGCTCTTCTATAGAAAATACATACTATCAAATCCATTATAGTTACAAACGATATCATATCACCATGCATATTGCTTGTAGATAACTCCAATGGATTGTTATATATTTAGGTGGTACTTATGTATATGTATTAAAAATTGGAAGTATATAAAGCACAAACATAAGTTAGAAGTTTTCTATTGAAGAACTTGACTTTATGTAAAGATATTCATTCTTGAGATGGTTATCTTAAATTCCCAATTACACTATTTGTATGCACTAAAGATTCGGCAAGCCAGTAAGGAAAACTACATCTTCCATTAGGCATCTTATGAAATGCAAATTACTATTTAGAAATCTAAATATTGTTGTAAATGCGTACACAATTGGCAATATATCAATATTACTGGGTGCATGCACTGACTGTATGTACCAATATCTAATATAGAGGGGAAAGGTTTAGATTTTCAACATGCACTCGATATCGACTATTTATGTTTATAAGTGTGTTTAAGCGTTTTTGCAGTGCAGAATATTTTAAGGTTATTATTTCTGTAACAGATTATCGTTAGGTTTGCACGTATTTAGTATTACATTACACTACACTTCCCAAACTAAATAAGAAGTATCTATGTAATATACTTACACCCCAAGCGTGTTAATAGATTATGGAAAGAAGAAAAGATTATTTTGTTTATACAGTAATTTGCACATAGAAAGGGCCTTGACTAAATTGTTTCAGAGCGTATGTGTACTTTGTAGTAGTGTGTAGGTAGAATGAAATACAAGTTAAAGAAACTCAACGGGAGTGATGGCCGGGTGACAAGTTCGCCGATGTGAATGATGTATTTCTAGATTGTTTCTACCGTTGTCTTTTTGCAGGCATGATGTTTGAGTTGCAATTTAAGATGTTTGGACAAGTCAACTTGCCGTGACTGTTATTTACTATTTAAACAGAGTCATAGAGAATTCTACATCAACGTTCTACATACATACAGTTTGCTAAACTTATACTATCAAGTTTACCAACGCTCATCTCATCTCTGGCACTCGTTCCGTACATATTTAGTCAGTCATAGACACACAATATTATAGTTTATAGAAAACAAAATAAGCAAAACTCATCTGCATATTGTTACTTGTCAAATGGTTAAATGCGCCTTATCGACCACCATCTCTTCGACTCCCCTATTATATAGTAATTAATGATCATTACTCTACTCTGTGTACATAGTAAACAGTTTTTTAGCTTTATTTTCTCAGTATTTTAGCCAAATTGGTTATATTTACCTCATGCACTCTACTCTTAACGTATAATTTTGTATTGAAAGATCAAAAAATGTATAAATAAATTGTTTGTTCCCGATTTTACAACAATTGCTATGAATATAAAATACCTACTCTGACGTATAAATACTTAATAGGCGAGTGTCAGACGGGGCTTTAGTTTTTCTATTTATTTATTGAATACTTTCCAGCTAGAGCTTCCCAAATTGAAGTTTGAAATTCAACTCTGTATGTAAGCACAGAAACACACAGAATATGGTTATATTTAGATGTGGAAAATCTAATGACAAAAGTGCACTCATATGGAAAATTGCAGAAATAGTAATGAAGCAACTCATTTCTCCCATAATTTAGGAAGCGTGTAATGAGCAAAGTCAAGAAAAATCATGAAGTGAAGAAAACAGTTGGAAGAGTTTTGAAATTATGTGTAGGCAGTAGCATAGTGTGACGTTAAAACCTCCATTCAGCTTAAAGTGATTCAGTTTAAAGTGCTAAACAAAAATTCGGCTGAACGTAACGAGCACCCTGTTCTGTATAGAAAGTTAGATGACCCTAAAATATAAAAAAAGTGTTTCTGGCAGCAATTTACCTTTTATTATTCATTTTTAGTAATAATATTTCTATTTATTACATAGTTACTGCACTCTTAGTATATGGGCGTTACCAGTTTAGGCTAGTGTTTACGGTATAAGGCACTGTGGAGACATAAAATGTAGTTACGTACACGTAGTACACACGTACGTACACGTGGTTTTCATTAATAACATTGTAAATTATTCTACAGATATAACGCATCAATACTTATACTGTGATTAGTGCATTATATTTAATAATAATCCCCAGAAGACTATTGCAATCCCGCTAATTAGTATGTCTATAATATATGTAGTTATTTTTCTCCGTTATGGCTTTATGTAACGTTCAATGTACGCTGAATTTCTGATTCATTGATCTGTATACGTACACAATGAAATATCGAGGGAGCAGTAAGAAAATTTTGTTTGATGTGGTTAACATGAAGTGTATGGCTTTGTATTTAGCTTCCGCTTCAAATTGAAAGAAAGTTGACAAGACACCTCAACAATAGTCAATGAAAGCATTATCTTGTGTGTGTGCATTCGGACTTGAATCTTGAGATTAGCTTGGCTCATAGTTCTTGTTTGCTCTGCACAACAGTCTTTGATATACAGAAAAGATTCACTACATTTAAAAATAGTATATATTAAAATAGTATTGATGTACACAGTTCATACTGTGGAGAAACACTTCAAATTGTCTTCGCATATAAATGGAGCATTCAAATACAATTTCTTTGTAACATACTGTAATGTGTATTATTGATGCTATTATTAATTAATAGAGAATAAATAATTATTTCTTTATAGAAATAATTTATAGATTTTTTTGCTGTTTTATAAAATAATTGTGTATGCTGTTCTGCTTAAAACCAAAACATTTGAAGAGATGAGATAAAATGAATGAATGAGTGAGACTGTTGAGAAATGAAGATCCAATATGGGTTGAAATGAACTTGAACCGTGAGATGCTGAAAGCAGAAGTGTGAAAAATGAGCCAGTTTGCCACCCCTGTAACTCGACTTGGCCATGCGATCCCTTGGGCATGCTGCTCAATTTGTCACCTTTTGCACCAACATGTGCATATTCCTGATCGTCATTACTTAACCATAACCATTAGCATTAGTAGTACAGTTTTTTCTGTCTTACTATAATTTCTTACATATTCCTCTTCATCTTATCGTTAGAGACAGTTTTCTTGCAAACCTTAAGCTAGGTAAGTTATCCTAAAATCCTTCAGAAGGTTCGTGTCAATTCGTGCAGATCGTTATTTATGTAGTAATGTTCTTTTGCTCACATATTTTTGGTTAAATATTAGAAATAAAGTTAGCACTTTAATCTAGTACAAATATAACTGTGTTGATGTCAACCCCTGTTTCAGCTAACTTCACTTAATATTAACTTTACAATAAATGGGGTAACTACTAATTTACAGTAAATGAATCGATGAAATCTGCGTGATATGTATGTAAGCATAAAATTGTGATACTGTACTTTAATTTATTTAGTTTCATAATTAATCAAAAATATGTTAAATGATAAAAATCGAATAAAAAACCGAGATATGAAGCAATAGATAATTTCCAGTCTTCTTGTTCCTTCCGTATTAAAAACAGCGTAAGAAAATACATCAACTGTTGTCGTACACAAAGCACCATGTATACTTTGTTTATAGTTATCCGACAAGTGTGACAACTTTTTCTGGTTGCCTCCTCGTAAAAAATAGCTAGCTGCATGCTGCACCATTATGAGCGTACAACGTACTACTTACATCACTAAAGCTTCTACATTATGTTTACTGATACAACATAAGTACTCGCATTGAGTAAGAAATGTAATAAAAGACATAACTCAAGCCAAGCCAAATCTAAGCTACAGCTCCTCATAGTGTACGGTGTACATAGACAGAACGACAGAAAAGGATAAGAAGGACATGCGGCAAAGATAATTTGGGGATAACGACCCAGTGAACAAATGTAATAGTAATAAGTAATAGCAGATAATTGTAGTTTAAATAATATTAAATAGGAAGATGATACCCTAAGCACGACTGGAGACGGATGCGCTAATAATCCTTTAGTTTCTTTTGAATGAATGGGAATTCAAAATTTTAACAATGAAACGATTGCGTGTTTAGAATTAGGGCTTTGCGATAAGAGAACATATTGCGGGAGGATGCCTTAGTGTTCTTGTTTGTACATCACTCCTATTGTGTGGCACGTTGAAAAGTGATACAAATGGCTTGCAAAGAGGGACAGCATTTTTGTAACCTACCCTTTTGCTTCTATAGGCATACCAAAATACAAAACCAACTGCTCATGATAAGTAAGTGCACTATTGCATAGGTATTTATGATCTTGTCGGCTATGTATGTATGTAGTATGCGGAAGATAAAGATATACTATTTACAAAGATAGATGCGCAAAGAGACAAATGAAAAATAACTGAACAAAGTAGATATTTCAGCGAATTAGTTTGAGGATAAAAGATTGAAACCTCCCAGCTTGTTGTGATGTGAACTCTTTATTGAAATCGTGTTTGACATGAGAAGACCACCGCGTTCCTCGCCTTGTCTTCTCATCCTTTCCCAACACTACATTACATTTTTACATTACATTACACATCCTACATAGAAAAGATAGATACTATTTACAAATATCTACTCACAGAGATGAGAATAAGAACGAAGAGATTGCAAAGTCTGTTGTACTTATGCACTAATATATATCTGAACCGTGTAGAGCTAAGATCTGATCTGTTCTGTACTAGTAGTATGTAAGTACTCCTTCTTCTCCTTTTCTCGTGCTTACGATTAGTGAGTAGTGAGTACAGCTGTCCTCTTCGTTTTACCCAAACGTGAAATGCTTAGACATTTTATACGAACTGAGCTACAATGAGCCACTACCATCATTTTTCATTTCGTCGGCTTCTTGTAAACCAAACTTCATTCCTTTTCTTTTCGAGATGATCTAATGATATTATGTATATATATACAGCAAATACTTACTTAGGTTCTAAGATGTATACATACTTAACATACATCCTAGTTAGAGTATTATCTATATACAATAGTATATAACTATCCAAGAAAAGAACATACCTGCCAGATAACTACTTATTTTGCTATTTTATTCTTGTAGTTGAAACTAAAGCTCATTTAAAGTGAGTAAAGATGTAAAGTTATGTTGGTATGTGACTAAAAGTTTCTCCGTTTCCCAAATTGATTCATTTCGACTTCAATTCCATCAATTATCCCAAAAATCAAAGAGAATGTAAAAATTTTCAAAATTGTGTTTTACTAGATTTTTTATAATCTTTAACTATATTTTTCATTTTGTAGTGTTGTCAATTGTAAATAGAATTTTGCATTTGTATGACATGTACCTACTCTACCTACCTTATAAGGAAACATATATATTGTAGAAACAATTTACATGGTTAAACCTAAATGGTTCATCAATGGTACAGATAATTAACTGAAGCCAAAATTATTAGTGGGTGTGGGTATTCAATAAAAAATATATATAATTGCTACTTCCCAGTCCAGATTTTCTATATTCACTACAAAGGAGAATTCAATTCTTTTAGTTGACATAAGTAAATGAGTTGTTTGTGGAAGAATATAATTAATGAATCACTAATCTATTAAGTTAACTTATAACCATGACATACACCATGACCAGGAACCTTACATATGTCCATCTATTCAACAGCTAAATAGCTACAAAAATATTATGTGTATTAAATTAAGGCAACAGAACGCTTATATGTAATTTAACATCTACGTGTTACGTATTAAGTAAGCAAGATCGTTAAAAACTCACCCCACTAAAATTACTTTGTAGCTTATAATACAATACACACCACAACAAAATAATATGCTCTACTATACTGTCTTGTCCAAGCTGTCCTTTTATGAATGAAGTTATTATGTGAGTACATAGCAGATTGAGTACGGTGCACTGTTTCAAATAGAAACTGTAAGTTTTATTTTAAGCTGGAAAGTCTAAGTTACTCATTGTTGGCTAAAGCAAAGGTTTGGTTTAGTTGGGTATTTGAACTGATGTTGTATTTGTATTTGTCTCTACTTAAGTTATAAGCCCCTTGCTCGATGCTCTGTGTAAAGTTCAGTGAGCAGAACAGTTATATAGTAATTACATTAGTTTAGACTGGCTAAAGCTGAGCGGGGCATTATAGAGCATTATACTTACACTTTGGCTTACACTTGCATTCTACACACATGACAAACCAAGTTCTGTTCTGTCACGTTGAGAATAAGGGATGACAAAAGTGGCAGTGAGTTGTGTATTGTGTACTGTAGGATGAAATGGCTTTGGCTTGAAGTGAACTATGAACCATGGGTGGGCTTTGTTCAGCCATCATGCTAAATTTATTTCTAAAGGACTCATAGAGCAGCCCTACCTTAAAATCCTAATGTAATATTGACCAACTCAAACCAACTCCACACAACAGTTCACTAAAGTGGCAGAAAATCGCTCTTTTCACCAAATGCTTTATGCTTTCAATGCCCTTTGTCCTCCTGGGATCATTTTTTATTTTGTTAGCTATATGCTACACACTTACCTATTCTTTATTAGCTTTCTATCTTTCCACACTTTCCACACTCAAATAGTTTCCTTTTTTCGATAACGAGCTTGAGTACATTGAGCGTTGTATGGTTACTGTAAAGCACACAATTTTAATGCAATTAAATCTATAACGATATAGATCATTCATTCTTTCATTTTTCTCATTGGCTTGATTTTCCCGAAGTAGTCTAAGGTAGGAACTCAGTTTTGATCAAAATAATATGCCTAATAAATCTAAAATTCACACTAAAATACCTCGCTATTCCTTTAGTAAGACGAATGAGCACCATCAATTTCTGTTGAACACGCTTTGAGTATCAATCTTAATTTTAGGCCGTTATTTGTAACCACGCAAGGTGGTATATTGATCAATGAAACAACACTGTATTTTGCTCCTGGTTTGATGCATGTATTTTTTAATCACGGAGAGCCCATATGAAGAGGTCGCTTCTGTTTCAATCGAGCACAGAAATCGAATGCCCGGTTGTATACATCATGCGATATGCAAATCTACATTTATATATTTAGGTACTACCAGTATAAAGGAATTATGATGAGATTATCACACTAAACCGTAGCTTTTCCGAATTTTTGAAGGAAAAAATTGTAGCTTCGGAAAATTATAAATATTGACAAAAGATTGAAGATAGGACCAACAAAGATGATAATTTAAACAAAAGGTAGATTTACGCATAAACTGTTGCGGAGAATATTGTGTCCGCAAAAGCAAGAGGAAAGAAGCAGCAGTTTTCTAGAAAATGTTTGTTAAGAATCGACAGCTAGCAAATACACAGAAGCTGAGTTCAAGAGTAGGACAGATAGAAATGCTGCAGTCAGTCAAGTCAGAAGGAAGAGGTAAAGATTCCTCGTAAACTTTCAGTGACTAATAATAGCAAGAAGTGAAAGAAATGATCTATGTTTACAGCGTATAACAAAGTATTCTGAGGGCGTGAAAAGTTCAGCACTGGAATCCACTGTTTTTATGCCTTTCTGGCTTATTCCTCCGCTACTACTTGTCTTCTCTTTATATTAGTACAAATGAGAATAAGTAAGCATATCATATAGGTATGCTTACTATATAGTTTTACAAACTTCTTATCTTATGTATACTTTTTCACACTTCTTACTGCAACTAAAAACCCATAATAGAAAAGCATACCACCTACAACATTGTCTTCGTTACTATTTCTAATATACCTCGCTGTTAAACAACTTACATGCAATCATCTCACACTATTTGTAATATTAACAAGAGCGCAGATCTCATTTCCTATAATGTGCTACATTTACTACACCAGAATTTGCCAATGAAACATTTTGGCATTTGCAGTTTCTACATTTCAGTAAGAAAAGAGATCTTCAGCTTAAAATCCCATTTCCGGTGTAATATAAGCTTAAGCTGTAAGTATTCATACTTCGTACTTATAGTATACCCATGGACGATGTTTACATCTTTATGAGTTGCATACGATACATCAAACTGTACGTAGAGGAAAAGCATGGCGTGACATTGGATTAGGTAATAATTTGTATTTAAACAGTTACTACTTACTAATGCAAAATAACCAAAATTCTAACTGCAAATTAAACTCTGACTAAAATATGAATTCTGAGAAAGTTTACAGATGTTTATACTGAGAGAAAAAGAACTCATTTCAGATGACTGCAAGAAGGTGTGAAATAAATTTGCATTGGAAGCCTTCTTCGTATAAATGTATACCTATTAATACTTACAACGGAGAAAAGAACAGAATTATAGTGTATTTACTGTAGTTACATAACACAGAGGAAAATGCTGACTAGACAGACAGGCAGTCAACTTCAACTTTGATGGTTACAACCTCAATTCTGAATCTTGTATACGACCCTAGGAAACTAGCAACATTTAAAATTCGGTTTCATGGCACGATGTACTTATTTACATCCATAGGTATTACATATGATATTAAGATCTACATTGTGCACATCTTCCATTTAAACATGAAACTACTACACTTTATAATCAGGATTACGAATTACTACATCCTATTAATTCTATGTCTATGACATAAAGGGTACACGTACTCAGTACTCACTACACTCTTCACAAATGATTAACATAAACGTGTTGTTACTTATTGTTGGTAGCTATACTATACCTTGGTATGGTTTACTAAATGTTAATCTGAAGTAAATTGAACCTAAATCCTTGTAGTTCGTTTCAATAATTGCAGTTTAAGTTAAAATATGCATCTTTGATTTGGTTTAGAGCAAGCACTCTGCTTTACATTCATACTTCACCCCAAAATGATGCAACGAATTTAAAACTAATAAGTTACTATAATTTCAAATTCTAGTCATTTTTTGCTTGTTGTAACATATATCTTGTCTTACAAAGTAGGTAATTATTTCTCGTAGTAGATAACACGGAGGGCCGGAGGGACATAAATACGAAGTTAAAAAAGTTGTAATGTAAACTTATAGCCAGCTCGCTGTGGCTCCCTAATCCTGATCTTCCATTTTCTTCCCAGTGTAGTGTAGTGCAGTACTCCTGCTTTATGAATGTATATAATATGTATAATAATAAAATTAGCCGTAAATATTCTTCAATGCGTGCTTAACTTTGTTGCGAGCATCCGTAAGTTATATATCACATCCTAAGTCTTTGCCCTCCATGTCTGTCCAATATCTAACGAAATTCAAAACGGAGGAGCTGGATGGAGGAGTAGATAATTTCATGACTAGAGCCGAGCAAGAGCGTCTTTGCCAGGCCAGGATTGAGTGTATAATGTAGTAGAATAAGTATAATAAGTATGTATTGGTTTTTGTATTTATGCAGTATAGAGAATAGTGAGTGAATACTGCTTTGAATGTTATAAAGAGCCAATTCGACGGTAAAGATACCTTGCATTTACATTATACACTACGTATCTTAGGCAAGGCAAGGCTGCTATTTTCGGAGTTTCTGGTGTATACATTAAGTAATACTGTTGTACACTAACTACATAGATACTTGTATGTATACATACAAATGTGTAATATTCTTCTGTTGTGAGACTTGACGTGACGTGAGTGTAATATCCATATACACGCAGTACAACACTACAGTTTCAAAAGATATGAGCTGCTGAAGACAACCGAAGGGTGGGACGGGAAACTGAAGCAACTCAACAAGATGATTTTTTGATGACTTGACTTTTGCAAATTTTTCCATGTTTTGTCACGTAGTTTTGCCCTATTTTCCCCACCATGTGCGCGGATCTCATGCTGTAGGCAGATTACATCATGAAAACCATTAAAGTTATTTCTGCTCCGCTGCCGAACATCACAGTTTAGTAATAAAACGAAAGTGAGAGCGTTCTAAACGAGCTAAACAGAATACAATAGAAATTGATTTCCTCTACGTACGTAGATATCTAGATACAATGTTTCAAAATGTCGTTTAAAGAGATTGAAACAGCCAATCCACTACTACGAACGAACTGTGCATGTAAAAAGGGTCCCATTAATGAAAGTAGGTAGGTTGTTAGGTATGCACTATAGAGGTACAGCTAAAAAAATCAAATGTCATAATCTACCAAAATAAATCCCAGCGACAATCTCAAAACCTTAGCCTTCCGCGGATGTTACATATTTAGCGAAGATGTTTTTATAATAACCGGGATAATAATATAAATATTATTATCAAATTGTCATACTTATCCTAATAAGTCATTGTATGTGAGTATTGATACTTAACAATACGATTGTTAGTTCTCATTCATTCGTATGATTGTTGGATTGGGCATCGGGTGCACCTCAATCCTTACTTTATAAGCTTATAAGGAAAGGCAAAACTGGCATTCCTAGTTGTATAGATAATGTAAATATTATGTATTATGTGCATAGTACTATCATAGTAACGTTGAGTAGACTTTAGACTGAGCGAGTAGTACGTACACGTAGATGTATGAGTACAGCGAGCTGGAAAGGCAGGAGCGTAGAATATAATCGAAATTGGTTTGTTTTGAGAGACAACAGAGTCATGGCTCAATTCACGATTACCTTCAGCATTCAAAATAAATTTCAAATATCTCGAGGCTCATGAAAAGGCATTAGGCTGGAAAATTACTCGTAAGAACTGGCAGTAAGAAGCTATCACAGGTCAAGTCAAACAAATAATTACACCTTACTTTTCCATTTACTTACTTTAGTTTAGATTAATTTCCTATTTCTGTTTGTACAACGCGGAGTACTTCACTTGAGAATTCAGCCCTGTATTCTGTATGGACGAAATATGTACATTTTGTAGGTTTAGTTGGTAAGTATCGTCTATAAATACTATTTAGTATGGATTAACTCTGCCACTTAGGGTAACACAATGTTCCAGTGTAATCATTGTTAATCCTGTAAAGTATGACTTCATTTAACTGTATTATTATCTATCACCATTCTGTATCATAATTATACATGCCAAACATTGCTTAATTTGTATGGGGCAATGGACTATAATTGCAGATATGCTCAAGATATTCTATTCTACGTGTGAAAAATTGTGTTGGAACTTTATTCGTCTGAATTTTCATTAGTTTCTCTTGTAATACGGATCTTTCCTGTCTGTATGTGGTGATAAACGTATTTCAAGTAAGAACCTCATTTTTAATACTGTTGAGTAATACTTTTAAATGTCAAAGAGTAGATGAACAGAAGTCTCAGTCTCAAAACGATAAATATATCTAAATGCAAACATCATACTAATATTGTAGGCAATGTAAACGTATGCCCACGTAAACCAGTATGCATAGAATATGTATTGCACGTTTATTGCATAAAATACGGATGCGAATGCATTTTAATACGAGTCACATTATTGTTAACATTCCACATTCAAAGTGCAATGGTGACGGGGTCCCGGCTATTACACTCTAGGGTGACTAGTATTTCATTGTTAGTAAAACCATTCGTTAATAAATACATTACATACTAAATACAGGCAGGAGATATTAAAATAGGTAAGTACTATATAGGCACCCGAGATAGTAGGTTTGAATAAAGTACACGTATGATTTTAGTGAGTGTTCTTTAGTTGGTTTGACTGGTCTGGCTAGAGAAGATTGCTGGATATTGCATTGCATATTATTCTTGTGCCAAAAGTTGCTGTAGGCTCACCAATTGGGGCAATAAGCCTTGAATAAAAACAAACTTCAGTTCCTGAATCAACAAAGACTCACTCCGAAATGTAACGATGGATGAAATCTATTGCACCATTCATCTCTGAAATCCCATCACATCATCGCGTCCTAGTCTTTCTTAACTACACACTTCGCATTTCACTGACTTCACAACATGCATACACATTATATAATAGCTGAAAAACTAAACACAATACCTACACATAGTCATATACTATAAGTATTACAAGTATGCGTGTAGTTACATCTGAACTCTACATGCATTCGACAATGCTAATAATGCTACAATCTACAATGCTATACGTACATATATACTGACTACACTTTCAACTCCAACTTCTAACCTAAGAAACAACAAATAAGTAATAGAGATATAACCTTTTAGCTAACTATTTAACATTATCTGTATTAGTAGTATGTAGTTTTTACACACTTGTTTGCTTATTATTTTAATCCATTCTTTTTAACTTACCTACATCCTTAAGGAACATGCCGATATTATCTTTACATTTAGAAGATATGGTACGTGCTAAAGTGATAATGATGATACGACACTATCTACTATAAGAAATACTTTTCTATAGGAATTATGTACAATCTCTTAACAAAATATATATTATTGTGGAAGACATGTAGATATCAGCATGCTAGGAATTGGTAACATAAGATAATATTAGTAAACTTATAAAGATGAAATGCTAAATACATGTACACTATAAAGTATTATACAAAATGCTTGTGTAACCTCGAGTTTATCTGTTTGTATGCGTTTACACCCTACTGTAAAATCTTCTTACATAATCACATCACATAATTGTTATGCAGGCAAAATCAACATTAAATACTATGCAGAAGAATGTTTTATGAACTGTTTCTACTTCAGAATAACATGAAAACATTTACATTCCCTTTTTGCATCCATTGGAAAGTCAAAGTCAAATAAATAAATAGAGCTATTTGACTCTCAAACATACTCAAAAAGCGAGTGATAATGATACGGTAAGTAATCCAACTTCCTTAATAGTTGCTCCCCAATTCTTTACTAAAGCCAATTGACATGCTTAATTTCAAACAAGATGATTATTTATGTAATTATGAATGCATCTCGTATATGCACTAATTTTTTACTGTTTCTGACTTTGACAATTATATGCGAATTAACAGAATTGATATTGATTTTGTTATGTAAAACAACGTGAAGCACGCGGGTTTATTCATTCGATATCTACATTACAGTAACATTCGCCGCAATCTACAGATACATCAGACTGTATTGTGCTCTTACAATTATTAATTATCATTAAAGAATACTTGTGCATCATACAATTTACATTCGAGCAAATACCAAGTATCTAAAGAACTGGTAACCATATAACTTACGATCTAATTATTTTCCCTGTACAATACATTTATTACAATAACATATACAATGAGTCACACAGTACTTTATGCACAGATTTATCATATCCAACAGCACTGCACTGTACTGTGCACTTAATTTACAGTATGTTATGTATAGATACTGCTTACCTTAGTAAGTACTAAATACTTAACATAAGTACATACATGTACTATACACTTGTACTTATAAAGCAAGTAAAAATTAAATATCTCCTCCTCTTTATATAAATAATAGTACCTAATGGTAATGTACAAATTCGTAAATCTAAATCAATATTGACTACTATTTCCGCTTTTCACCTTTCTTAAAACTAGTACATTAATACCTAGTATATAGAGTAAATACTTATTACACATTTTTACATAATCATTATTTCTTGTTCTTTCATACTTACAACTTATTTGTATCTAGGTATTAATTATTTAATTGCCTTTCTAAATCCTAAAAATACGTGCTATAATATGATTTATTAACGATATACTTGACAATTAATGATTTATTCAATTAAATTATTGGGTAGTTTTTACAGGAATTAGCATACTGCATACTGTGCATACACATCAGAATTACTCATGTACCGTTTCACATTGTTATCTAGATAGTAGCTTTACGTATTAGTATTTATGTTTATTTTGTAGCTAACATGCAGTAGTGGTATAATTCATGTAAGTCTGTAATGCATTGTTTTGATGGCCTTACATAGTTTAATTGACAAAGGTTTTTGCTCGATTGATGTTGGTAATGGGTGTACTAAAAGACGAGGTAGCAAAACAAGTTTGCTATGTATGTATTGTATAGTAGTATTGGCGGCTGGGGAGTACTAAGACTTCTATAGTATTTCTAAGAAATTATACTCATCACTTGTGCTAGCCCAATGATACTAATCACAATTACATCACCAGACGGACGCTCTTGCAAAACATTTTGCCATTTTAATCCTGATGACTGCGGTTTTGTTTGTTAGTCACAAATAGAAAATGTTTTTATTTAACTTTTGCGTTGGTATGTTAGATAGGCTTTGGGTTGTGGCTGTTTTATTACTATGTTACGCTAATTTGCGTGCAGTGCACTGTACTCATCTGAACATCCTGAACATGAATAGTGCCCCTATTTTATGTGACAATTTTTCTGCAAACAAATTACCTCCACACACATACATTTGCAGTACAAGCTTTCGTACCTATCCAATTAGAGTACCTCATATTTTAATTACATTCACATAAATACTTTTATAATTTAAATTATCAGATTTGATTTTGTCGATATATTTGTATATACGAGTAGTATAGAGTATAGGTAAATGGGTGTCTGTGGTAATGTTTCCTGGCTGTTGAGTGAAGTAAATATTATGCAGTTATTGCACCATAATTGTGGTGTACCTACCTACTACAAATAGCTGTAATTAGAAATATAAATCGCAAGTTTATGAGTAAAACAAATGTTTATCTTTAAATTAAATGAATTAAAAACGGAAAGTAAAACGAGATAAATATGTTTTCCATTGCATTTAAGCGGGCTAACGTATATCTGGATCTGGACTGGAAAGATAAATCATTAGTTTCCATTTCATGTTACTAATGTTCGCTTATTTACTTTAATGCTTAATCTGTGCGTTTACGTAATGCACGTCCAAATAATTTCTCTTGAAACTACCAAATGCGTATTGCAAATCATTTTGTATAAAATTAAGCAAAACTGCAAATTAGTAATGTCGAGGTAATGTGGTATTAATTACTAGAGAGGTAGATTTGCCTATAGAAAAAATTTATATTCGTAGTTTTAGATAATAGTACTCCAGTGAGTGAGCTGTAAACGGCATTTCAAGGAGTCGTCGGTTTGAATGGCTTGTATCTGTATTTAAGTTATAGTACATA
>JAQFYC010000830.1:0-45273 GCA_034694165.1 Tomocerus mixtus
ATCTACTATTTATAATTACTCTTATTCTAACCTAAGTCTTAACATTACACATTGGCTTGCTCTTCGAGCGGCAACATAGGTTGAAATTAGAAACAAATATTTTAAGGAAGGTACACACAAAGAGAAGGTATATTATCCATCTTTCAAAATTTAGAGCTTTTTATAACACCTGCATAAATAATATTATGAAAGCTACAGCGAAACGACTTTTGGTTTTGGCTTTTGGACACAAAGGTAAAAGGAAAATTAAAAGGGGTATTGTAGGTGTAATATAATGCAGCTTAAGTGGTTGTTAGTGAGTAGTGTGTCTCTTTCCCTTTGCATGTATTTCTATGTATATCTAATATATACAGGATTCTGTATTTGTTATATTAGTAATAAAGGAGTAAATAGGTGCCTAAACTTATTCGTGTAGTCTACGTACAGATACATAAATAATATGCACACGTAAACAGCATATCAGTATTTAAGTGAAGGAATATATGCACAGTTTGTATTGGAGAAGGTTGCTTGCATCCAATTCTGCTAGTTTCTGTCTTTAACTTTGGTGTGTTGCTCATAAATACTTTGAGAAAGTAGAGACAGGAAACATATCCCAGTTGACTTGACTGCTGCTGGAGAAAGACTGCTCTGTTTTTCCATCAGCTTGTAATATCTCACGCACTAGTAGTCCACTACTCTACAGTGTACTACTACATACAGTAGGTTGGAGTAGAGCGCAGTGCAGTGTAATAAGTGTATGTAGTGTAGACAGTAGACAGTGAAGGGAAGCCAAGCCAAACTGATGCAAGCCGGCCTTCTCGATCTTGGGCAGGTCTCAGATCAACCCAGGCGTCATTGAATGATGAAAAATTCTAGAAGAGTTATATTATAGCTCTTTGTAAACTTGAGAGGAGAGGAAAAACAAAACTAGGGCAGTCAGAGCAGCCACACCAATCCAACGCAGTCAAGATCACTCAGACACGGTTCCCTACTTGTGTTATGTTATGCTATGTTGGTGTAGGTAAACTTAAACTATATTCCTACATTATATATTAAATTCCCTACTGTCGGCTACGCTTTAGCGTAACTGCAATATGATATAATATTTCATACAATATATCATTTAGTATTGTTCACAGTATAATGAGTGTACTGTACATATATAGTAAACTTGGTATACATACATACTTATTATGTATAGTATAATATGTAGTGGTTCGATATGTATAATATCTGTATGATGTGTAACTGAATATGTGTACAATAGAAGAGAAAGAGGAGGAGACGGCAGATGCAAAGGTGTAGGCAAAGCACTCAACTGGAGTCTCCAGACTACACACTTCAAGTCAAAACTTAAGAGGAGTTGACTTGACTGGACTTAACTTTACAGTGAACTATGACAAAAGATATTATGTTGCAAAATGTATAGTATTTCTGACGGAATCTATTTACGTAGCTAGAATGACGGAAAGAGGACGAATGTAACAATACTTTACATCCTATCCCCTCCCTCCATATCCTAATGTTCATTCAGAGAAAGAGAATGGCATCACACCGCCAAACTACTTTCTCTTCATTGAATTTGCAGACTACAAACTCTAAACCATAATCCTCGCCAACCCCGCATTAGCATAGATAGCATTGCAGAAGGTAGGCAGAATTAAATTTCTCAGAAATGCAATTCAGTAAAATGAGTGAAAGCCAAGCCCTTGAGCTCTGCAGCTGGAAAAGCTACTCCACTACACTACACAACAGATACCTTAATACTTTGTTGCTTCTCCGCCTATAATCCACAACGGTTTATTTTCTCTTAACAACATACCACAATCAACGAAGGTGGAGCCTGCAATATTTATTTTACTTACCGTTGATGCTTTTCGCTACAGTGAATTCTGAATTACAGTAAAATAAATACAAAACACGTCCTAACCTAACTACTGTTAAAATTACATGGCCAAATAAATATAGCGAGCGCAGAATCATACAGTGATTATCTTTTGCTTCCTGTATACCATATCCGCCAACGCGTAATCACACATACTTAATGAGGTATTAGCTACTGAGTGATTGCGGCGAGATCTTAAGGTGTGCTTGCGTTAAACTTATATATTAAACGTGGTACATAGTATAGTACGACTACTGTTTATATAAATTAATGCTAACGTTAGATGGATGAGTGGGATGAGAAAATCACATCACACTTGCTTACTTAACTTTTCGTTGAAAGGAAGTGAGCCACTTAGAAGCATGTACAATATACATGTTGCAATGTTATTCAAGTATGGTGTAGAAAGATCAATATATACGGATATGAGCTCTTTAATTCATATACATATTATTATATCTCTAAGTACGTGCTAGTTAGTTACCCAACGTAAGTACATATATTATTCAGCAAGTAGTTAGATATGGGTTACACTATTACAACGATAAGATATAAGTATTGCTGGGAGTATTCATACAAGACTAAAACAGAGTTAAGTAAGTTTGTGTTCTAAGGAAGTGGGAGTGTTGCCGCCACTTTGGTAGCTA
The DNA here is from genome assembly GCA_034694165.1 of Tomocerus mixtus. Classification (NCBI taxonomy): domain Eukaryota; kingdom Metazoa; phylum Arthropoda; class Collembola; order Entomobryomorpha; family Tomoceridae; genus Tomocerus; species Tomocerus mixtus. The sequence continues at coordinate 2,515 of JAQFYC010000830.1, forward strand.
TGCAATTATTATGTCCACATCGGCAGAAAGAGATTCGTTCTCTTAGGTTACTGGCTTTATTGTCAATGTCAATTTTTTAAAGTTTATGAAGGACCACTTAATATTTAGGCACTAGGCACTATTGTACACGTACAATAGCGCAATACACGTGTGTACTAATGTCAACTGTCCCTAAAATGTTGAATGTATCTACACTGCGAGTGCTATCTATGACTGATGCAAATAAAATGCAAAAAGTCAACTTGTAAATAATTTTAAAACTAAAATTATTATTAAGTACTAATAGAGTACAATAAATTCAATTAATCAAAAATTAATATTTAAAATTATTTAGCAGCAGCAGCTTTTGGTTGTAGCTTCTTCCGTGAACGCATATTGTCCTGTCGCGTCTTCTCATTTTTTCATTCGCTCGCACTTTCCCTCCATATTTCAAAACAAACTTTTCTTTCTCTTGTGGTCGATCACGGGGAGTATTGTTATACATTATAAATAAGAGTTTTGTGTGATGAGATGGTTAGTTAGCGGATGAGATGCATGAGATGAGATGGCAGTTGAGCCTTAAGTAGGCAATGATTTTCACTCATCTTCTCCCTAGAAAGAAAGGATATCCTGTTTCGTTAGGGCAGGAAATTCAACAACAGCGGCTCGCCTTTCCCCTTTGTGTTAGTTATTGCGACATAGACGAAGTATCCATAGATACAACTCCTTTCACTTTCTACGTACATATTAGTAGTACATACTATCTGTCCGAGAACTTTCTTCTACTCTTTATTCTCTCTCACACACACAAATCCCTCTAGTCTCAGAACGTGAGCATATAGGAAGGAAAGAGGTTCCTTCTCATTGTTAGTTAGCTCCGCTTGATTCCTCTACTCATACTCATACATTGCATTCTACCTATCTGTAGGTGGCTGCTTACTTACATACCTACACAATCTTACTTATCGTTAGCTAGCTACTCTCGTTGCACGTATTTCTGGAAACGTCAAGTCAAGAAAGAATGAGTATACATACACAACACAAGAAGTGGAACAGTCAAACCAAACCAAACCAAACCAAGTAAGTAGAAATACATGGTATGGTAACAATAAGAGGAACACAACGTGCCCACAGACACACACGTCACAAACGCTTCTCCTCAGATAGATTGTACCTACTGCCTCCGACCTACAACCTACAACCTACCCTTCATTTGGAAATAGGAGAAAAGAAATTTATCATCTTACGCTCAACTCCTCAACCTTCCTTTGTTTTGCCATGACTTACTTCACTTCACTGGGCTACTCTCTTCTGCTCTGGAACATGACGAGTGTTCTGGACCCTTTTGTATTTATCTACTAAAACTTCCAATCTTTGTAATGCAATACCTACTTACATACAAATATTATTGGAGGCCCCTGAAATTCGACACAATTAGACAACTATACACACTAAAAGAAATTGTATATCTTAAATATAAGCTATCATTGCAATTTATGATTAACTAGTACATAAGGCCCGAAAAGTAAAGTGAGCGTGCAAAAATCAAGCAAGTACATAGCTATACATACACAGATACATATAATAAATACAAATTACGCATTGCCTTAACATTTAAACGCAAATATTAATCTTAAAGTATCATTTTAGGTACCAATCGAATAGTATTGCTGTGTAAACTCGCATAGTTACTTAGGTAGGTGATATGTTCCAAAATTTTAGTTATATATGAGTTTTCGTAGAGTAGATTATTATGCTTAGAGAGATATGAGTTAGAATAAGGCTTGTTGTATCCGGTATAGATAGGAAATAGGTGAGGTTTTGCCCCAACTTCTCCTTTTTTGTCTGAAAACTTCATTTGATACGCTCCGATTCGAGATTGTGTATTTAAGGGATAAATACTCTCATTCCTGTTTCATTCCGTGTTCTTGCCAACAGCCAAGGCAAACCAAACGAATGCAAACCAAACCACGCCAAACCAAGTGAGGCAGGGCAAGCTGGAGAGCCGAGGAACCTCCACTCCAATCCACGTTCTATGTATTACGTATTACGTATTTGTATGTGCATTCTATACATTTAACTCAACAGCAGTGAAAGCTAAGGCGAAAGCAAAGCCAAACTAAAACTAGACTAAACTAAACCAAACCGCACCAAAATAAAGTGAAGCAAAGCAAACGAAAGGAAAAGCAGGCAGGCAAACAGGGAACGAAACTAAAAGTAAGTAAGTAAAGTACCTACGCACTCTAACTATAGCATAGCCACCACCTACATACATAAATACACAATATCTGTCTGTATGTACGTGGGTAATGAAAATCTAACGGAGGGAAAGTCACTGTACAGGAAGTTGAATTGGATAGACAAGCCGACAGATAGATTCTAGAAATACAAACAAGTTAGTTGAGCATAACTGCATACATTTCACATCCACATAAGTACGGTACTAATATGTGTGTATTCGCTGTATAGGTATCGTGTCGTATGTAGGTACACATTACATACTACTTGGGATTTGAAATCTACATACTGCTATATATTTTTATGTACAGGGTATTGCGGTAGAATATGTGCGACTTCAGACGATGATAATTCAATGACCACAAATGGTACAGTATCGTGGCTTACAGTTGGAAATCGCACCTTTTTCTACGTTTCGACAGTTAATATCAAAATTATATCGGAGCATTGACGCAGATTTTTTCGCAGAATGTTGTGCTAACGTGGAAAGTAAAACACGGAAGTTTGAGCTGTATTTCATGAATTAACTTTGGAACACCATAACTTTGACGCCACAAAAAATGAGGTTTACATCAATAGATAGCGCTTACCTTTCTGCGATAGAACAAGATTTAAATTTAAATTTTTTACAGATTTAATTGGTTCATTAGCGCACTTTTAAAATTCTCTTGGAAAGAAATTGTCAAACTCTCATGATTTTCCAATTTTGCGATTTTTCTCGGAAAAGATTTATTTTGTAAATTCTTTCTGCGAGAGAATCTCTTGCTCGTGTGTTGCCGTACCGATATAATTCTGATATTAACTGTCGGCATCTAAAAAACGCTGCAATTTCCATATATACTGTATCATTGTGGTCATGGAATTATCGTCCTCTGAAGTCAAATACACGAATGCTACCACAATACCCTGTACACATTTATGTATGTGTGTAAATATATTGCTTTTTTAGAATGGTAGAATTGAACTCGGATGAGAAGAATAGAAAAAGGGAGAGTTGAAAAATAAGCCGAAGTAGACGAAGGGCTTATCTGAGAGTAATAGACGAGGAGTCTGAGACTCCACCAGCTTTCCTTTGACTCGAGTGGGATAAAGGAAAGGGAATATTATTAGAAATCTCAGTCAGATCCAAAGAAGGAAGAATTGTACGGGAGAAAGTAATGGGGTAGAATATATATATGGGACTCACTGCGAGAAGCCAGAAGAAAGAAAGTAGCGGATTGTGCTCAGCTTAGCTTATGTAGGATAGCCTAGTTGTTTTATTGACAGAAAGACACAGAATCAAAAGACAGTAGTTAGTCAGTGAAACATGAATTGTGTTGAGCTTCCTACTTTTATTTCTTATGGCCGTTACGTATGTTCCTATGCTGAATATGATATAAATTTAGCATATATGTAAATAAATTTAGCATAGCTGTGCTTCTATTCTTCTTTCGTACTTTGTTAATATATGTTGTCGACAATTGTCAATGCCAAGGAAGTGTAAGTGCTCATTTTTTTGGATACATTTATCAAATTTGTTTTGTACATTTAAAACTTTTGGAGGTAAAATTTCTTAATTAATTTTAATTTGCGGCAAATGAAAAACTATTATTGCGAAACCTATTTCCTGTATTTAAGCTAATTATTTACTAATCTGTAGAAAGCTTTGATGAGGAGTGGGTTTTCCTGATTCATATCATTTCAATAAACAAAATATTTGTGTTTGTATTTAATAAAATTTTGACTGTAAGTATAAACCTCCCAGGGAAAATAAATTTTCCTTCAACATACTGACATTTCCTAAATATCTATAATATAACAGTAACTAAGGGGAATGCTACTGATTTGGTTTGCCCTCAGAAATACAATGTACTTACATCTACGTAGTTACACTGCATTGCATGCTATTATATAAATTCTGCAGAATAACACAATAGAATGGGTTTATATATTTGTATTTTGCATCTCTCTGTATCTACATACATTACTTACTTAGTTGTATTTGTGAGAATGAAATGTGCATACATAAGATGTGCAGTGTAGTTTAGTTGGGAGAGAAAGCTTCTTGGTTTGACTCATTCAACATGGACAGACCAAATATTTGAGCATTTCCAGTTGTGCGATGATGATCCTGATGATGATGTGAGAAGTCAGGATCCACTGAGACATTTTTGCCTTGAGACAAAAGCACAACATTTGCAATGCAAATGAAGACAGAGTTGGGTGTATGAAAAAAGCCCCGATGTGCAAATTGAATCATAAATTTTGTCTTCCTCTCTCTCTCACTCACTCTTTCTTCTTTCTTCCTCTGCACTGTGTTTCCCCTCCTAAAGTCTTCGGCTTTCACTTTTAAATATTCATTTTAACACACTTTCTCACCAAACCCGAGTGCAACTAACTTTTCGAACAGAGTGTTCAACACGACCATCCAAAATATACTCTCACTTTGCCTGCAAACCATGCAGACCTCCAGACTCCATACACTTCTCACTCCAAGGCTAACAAATACAGATTCTCCTTACAAATGTGAGTGAACGAGTGAGCTACACTTCTTGCCTTTAAATGAACGATATGTAGGCGTCTGAACTACTGTACTACACAGGGTGACACTGAAGTAATAATCTGCTGAAAAATAACATTTAGGTTTTGTATTTAATAGTTCCATTTCTATTACCTGCCTTTTTTACCTTTTACCTCTGATACATAAATACAGATAGTAGTGAACTTGCTAAACATTTTTCTCAAAATTGTATTAAGATTCTTCACAAATAATTAAGATTTATGCATAAAACATATTCTATCTTCAAAAGGGGAAAAATAATGCTCAGAAAAGTGGTAGCGATTAGTTTAGCATGTTTGCATAGGCTACATTTTATTTGCCACCTTGTAGATAGGCATTTAGTAGGAATGCAGACAGTAGTGTATGAGTATATCAGAAGAATATTGCACTATCTATAAATAAATATAACTCGGAATAATGAACCCCGCTATCTCCCCGTCCTTACACTTCCCTGTTCAATTATATCCATGTACATAGATACATATCTATCTATATTTTATACACTTTTTGCAGTTCATGTGTGTGCGTGAACTGTGAAGTAAAGATGCGTTCAAAGCTCATATCCTTCCTGTCTTATTATTATTAAATATAAATACCTACTTAGAAACGGCGTTATCCCTTGTAGCTTCTATTCTTCTGAATCCAGCAGCTGTCAAGTTACAAAGGTTTTGTTGGCGCAGGTGTAGGCTTTGTATTAACCATTAAATACATTATACCTTACACATGGCATCAATGTCAGTAGGTGCCGTATAATTCTTAATATGTCCAATGTAAAGACAAGCGTTTACTCCCCTTTGTTTCACTCTCTGGCAGGGATTCACCCAAATCTTCACCTCTCCTTGTCTTTCGGTAAAGACTGTAGAATTTTTTCAAACGCCCATCTTAAAGTTTTACAAATCAATGCCTTTGTAGATATATTTGAAATGAGATACAAAATTTAATGAATTGGTTAGAAAGAAGAATTATTTTGCTGGACTTTTCAGAAAAGCTATCTGTATTTATGGTTCTATACAATTGTTACTTACTTAAGGTAGAATATTAGATAAGGTATTTGGATATTTATAAGCATTGTCTTTCAGTCTTGTGTGTTTTGCAGGTGTGTACTGTTAACAGGTACATTTATTGTGCTTACTTATCTGTACAGAGTAGCTACAGAAAGAAAGTGAAGGTAAATTTATTTAAAACAAAGAGAGACCGTGCTGGAGTTTGACTTGAATTCCCAGTTTTCCTTAGTATTCTTTACTTTGTTTCAATATATGCTCTCTGTTGTTCTGTTTCTTGTCCGTCTGGTCTGGAATTGAAACACTAGACTTTAGGTAAACAAATGTTCTACTTCTACTTGGTTTTTGGTTCAGCTTCTACATTTATAATCATGTGAATACCCAATAGTAGATTCTTTACATAAAATATACACAAACACATAGCTATTGTACATATCCAGAATAGCTAGTTTACTATTCATTGCATATTGTGCTCCCGCCGATGTTTGTAGAACTAGTAATCTGTCACTATCTTCAAGGTTAACTTTCTCCATCCAACCAGATCTTACGTAGGCGTAGAAACATCTAATAAATATGTAAGTCTATATCTAAATAGTAAATACAATATGTATGACACTGAGTTAATACTTGCATGAAAGTAAGTACTTTACTATGTAAATACTATAACTTCGTTAAAAAGTACAACATGTAACTTTATCCGCAAGTCTAGTTAAGAATGTAACTATGTGTAGTTTGTAGACTACAACAACAATACAGACGTATGTACAATAGTAGACTGTACACTGTACTGTACTGTAATTTACCTGTGCTCTTGTTTTGTACTGGCATGGCACTACTGCTGGCGTAGAGTTAGCCTGAGTTTCAGACTAAATCTAAATATGTAGATGCTACGTGTCCAATGTATTCCTATTTATACTCTGGAGTATAATACAGTCAAAACTTGACTAAACAAAACTAAACTATCTAAACTAAAACTATGTACCTCTTACAAGTAGCACGAGATTACTCTGAATCTCCTTCCAGACATACTGTGTACATTTTACTGTACATTTATATATCTACACAAAGATAGTAGGTAGATAGCTAGCAAAATGTTTAAAAAGAAAGACAGAAAAGAGAAATCACATACATACTACAATGTAAATAGTGGCACAGCACAATAATGAAAAAGAGTGTACTATGTAAAACTACAACTACAGCTTATTTCAATATTGCAGAGTACAATATGAACTTACTTTGGCTACATGTACAGTTATAGTATGATATTATAATATAGTAGGATAGATATAATGTGTTTAATGTACTAAAGAGTACTAGAACTGCACTAGCTTCCATTTGCTTTCCACAAAACCCATCTCATCTTTAATCGTAAAAGCGTATCAAGAGAAAGCAGTACAAATATAACACTGTTGGCTAACGGGCTTCCCTACACAATCTATAGAACATGCACTGTGATTACGAGGTTGGAGGATTCTTTGCTCGTTTTCCCTTAAGTTTTGGCTTACTCTCTTTTTCTGTTTGTATATTTGTATACCCTACACAGTGGACAACTCTCATATACTGGGATTGCTCACGGTCACATTAAATACTTATGTATGTAGCTACTGTGTACACAAATATTTGTTCTAGTACATATATATCGAGTACCTAAACAAAGATATTCGCAAAAGTCAAGTCAAGTCAAGTCAGTCTCTGTCTATATTTGTTTTGTAAGCAAATATAAATGTATCCATGCAAAGAGCCGAGACAGGGACTGGGACAGGAACTGGCAACAATGATAAGCTAACGTAACTTAACGTAACGTAAGTAAGCTAACTAAAAAAAATAAGCAAAAGGCAAACGTTATTACTAACCTACTAGATATTATGTGTCGGATTTTTTATATATAAATAAAATGTATACAGATAATCATAAGTAGACAGAATACATGCAAGGTTCCCTTGTATTTTCTACAAGACATGTGAGTGTGTTGTGTTATGTTATTTTGTTTAGCTTAGCTTGGCATGGCAATTATTGTAGGTTGAGTTTAAAGAAGAGTCTGTTTGGTTGGTGTACTGTATTACACATTTAGTTGGATTTTGTAATGTAATGTAGTAACTAAAGTATAAAGTAAACTAAAGTAAGTAGAAGAAGAGTTGATAGAGTGGAATGGCGTGGAATGGCATGGCATGGCACTGCTCTGGTCTAAAACTACTAGTAGTAGTGCTACTCTTTCCATTCTTTCCCTCAATATCATGCGAGGACATAATGTCGTTATCTTCTAGTACCCCCATGCACTTTCGCAAGACCGGCGTACTAGAACATAACGATGCTATGAACTATTTATTATCTTTTACTATAGACATGGCGTGGCGTTTTGCGGCATGGTATGTCATTGCATGGCAGAGGACAAGGGTCACTTTTATATATTTATACAGGAAGGCCAGGCCAGGCCAAGCCAGCAGACTAAAGCAGAAAAGGAGAACTTATCACATGTATATCACATTCAGAATATTATTTATTTTATTTTTGGATATTTTCCCACAGTTCAGTTCAACTCACTCAGCTTAGCTCACAACAGCTCAGTTCACTCTTTCCCTGTAGTTTAGTTTAGCTATATATTAATAGCAGTACATAGTATTTGTACGAGGCAGTAGCCTTTCTGCTTTCCCTGCTCACAACATTCCATTACTCTACTTTTACTCTTTGTCCTCTCGCCTTCTCCCTATATAAACTATATATGTATGTAATATTGTATAGGAATATAAGTTACTTTACTGTTGAGTTGCACTGAACTGAACTGTTAACAGATAGACATAATAAGTAAGTTACGTATAGTTACTGGAAGTTAGACACTATACATTCGATAGCATAGGATATTACGCGGAGCACTACTAATATAAGATCGCAGTGAAAATAAATACATACATTGCTAGCTATACTAAATCTATCCGTATAAGTATATGGCAGAGGAAACTAAAGTAATGTGGCAGACTTTCAAAATTTAATGCTGACAGAGAAAGTGTTAAAAGTAAATACAGTAATAGCGTAAGGGTTTCAAAGCAAATCGTGTCAAATATGTTTCAGGTGAATAGAACTATCATCGCAGACACGACTGGAAAAGTTATTGCCAAGGTTATGGGTGATATGAGGTGGAGTAGAAGTACCTAGCACTATGTAGTATGTATGTAATACTTATGTAGGGAAGGCTAGGCAAGGCTAGGCTAGAGAAAATAACTACAGTTGGATGCTAACATTATACTTCATGCAGAGTATTCTAATGTATTCCACTAAATATATAGCCACATGTGTATTATATAGTAGACTTAGGTAGGATAGTGTATATATTATATTATATTATAGAGCTGAAGCTTATCCTCTTTTCTGCCTCGCCTCTCTTTCTCCAGCCTTTCCTTTAGATTCCAGCTTAGAACATTGCAAAGCCTAGTCAACCCGAGTCAAGTCAAGTCAAATAAGTAAAGCAACACAAGAGAAATTCAGCACTTACTCTTACTGCATACATACTACACAACTAGTGGGTATATCTATATATCTACTGTGTACATAGCAGAATGGAATATTATGGAGTGAGCTCAGCAAGCTTTCCTTTAGTTCCTTCGTTCGTTCATTGCATGCTGGACGAAAAAGTTTGCCGAGCTTAGCTTCGCTTCCTCTTTATATTAGTAATCGTGCCAAGAAAATATGTTGCGTTTTTTAGTGTACTCATGTAAGCTAACAAAGTGTTGGCGTGTGTGTCTCTCTCTACTAGTAAGCACATAGTATAGCTACAAAGCAAAGTAATTCTCCACCATTCTCTCTTTCTGTGTACGGTACAGTATTCTGTATTCCGTATGTATGAGTCAATGAGTAGATTTGGAAGAGAGAGAGTGGTATTATAATATTATGGTACACCATGTCCTCAGTCCGGGAACTTAGGAAAAGTAAACCATGCGAGCTTAAAACTACTGTCTAGATATTCCATTGCATGAAACCAAAGAATAAGTTGACGCTTGTGTAAGGAAATTTGCAAGCCTTAAAAATTATATAGTTTTTAAATGAAAGACGGGTTGAGTGACTGATAGTGAAGGATGGGTTGACTGCCGCTGAAAAAATTCTCATTTTCGTAGCGCTTAGAGAAACAATTAGTTGAGAAAATAGCTTACAGGAGAAACCATGCCGTGCCATGTTAGACTAAATTATATATACTTACTACATACGTCTATACGTCTATGTACACAATTATTGTAGCCATATTACGTATATAGGTAAACTAGGGAATACTTGTAAATAGTAAATAACTTACGAATAGGTATCTACTATATATTAGGGTTTAGTGGGTAATAATATATAGAATCTATTAAATATATTGTAGCTTGCATGTATGTAACACGGGCATAAAGATAAAGAAGGAAAGGAAGGGAAAGTAATATATGCACATGTATTGTGTACATTTTAGGTACCTAGTCCATATTTAGTTATGTATGTACTAGGTACCTAAATAATGTAGTGTAAAGTGAAGAGCAATTTGTGAGCAACTATTTACATATCTAGAATTATACATGCATAATGTATAACTATTTACAACTGGATATGGACTATGTACCTACGCATTTACTTTGTATGCCTGAATGTATATGTAGATGAGCTGAGGGAAGGATTTAGTATTAAATATGAAAATAACTTTTACTACCAGAGGAGTACAGTAGTTTGTATGCCTGTCCTAGTGGAGAACATACATGAATGAACGTATTTAATATATATGTAGACATAGGTATGTGAATGTATTAAGGATGTATGTCGCTTGTAAAAGTAAGTATGGAATTATAGTGAACAGAGCAAAGGCAGGCAGTTTGAGTTAATTTTCTTAACCTATGCACATGGTAAGTAGAGTCGACACGGTAGTATTTCCAGAGCGGACTATTAGAGAGGGAAAGTGTGTGTGCCTGTTGTTGATAGGCTGGCGAAAGGATTTAGAACCGGAAAGAGAAATGCTGAAGGGCTTGAAATCCTCAGTGGAATTCTCTTAGAGAAGATGCAAGTTTGATTGGAGCATAATTTGACAAAATGAGCCCGACAGTGATGAGGAGTCTTGATGCATGCAGGAAAAGTGTCGTCAAAGTGAGTGAGTGGGCCTTAGAGAAATTTACACGAGATCAAAGAGCTCTGCACAGACGAATTTCCGATAGACTCCCGAGCTGCTCTTCGCCTACTCCTCTTTGGCCTTCTTGGCAAATTCTTGAATCACTGGCGATCGGAAAGTTATAAGAGGATATTTCCCTAGTGATTTTCCTCTCGTGGATGAGATTTTTTTGTTTCACAACACAAACTGTGCACACACATCTCTGCCATTCTTTTCTCTATTCCATTATTGTATTCTACTATGTATTACATACCTATCCACTTCAGTCCACCTCCTCACTTCTTATAAATACTATTACTTCTGTAGTGTAATATGCCTGCAATAGTAGTAGTAACAAGTAGGATAGGATAGTGATAGTATATATCTTACTGCACCTCTCATGTGTTCCCCTATATTAAATATATAGTCTCTGATGCGGTTTACATAAAAAAGGAGCGCACAACAAAAACTACAACTGCAGTCTCCTTTCCCTTGCTAACGTCCAAGATTTTCTCATCATTCCAGCCGGATTCTCTCATGCTTTCCCTTCCTACTGCTTTCACATACTCACTTCCTACATCCTACATACAATACATACATAGCAAAATCAAAAGCAAAGCGACCAAGGATTCTTCGTAACTCACACTTATTCTCATGAGCTCCAGTAGAAGAAAACTCGCTGGAGTGGACTGCGAGGCCAAACTAAACTCAACTAAACTCGACTCCATTCAACTAGGAACTCTAGCATACAATTTATATTCACTCACTCAAGAAATACCTACAGCTACACTTACACTTACACTGGAAATAGCAACGTCACTCCATTTACTTACACTAGAGATAGCACACTCTTATGTACATGCGTTTCTATATTTCCTTATAGGAACTATATGTAAAGACTTTTCCATTCTTTGTCTTTCTCCCTCTTCTCCAACAAACTGATTAATACTTAAGTTACATGTATTCATGCATCAGTCCCATTGTGAATACGTGTAAGTCTACATACATACATGCATACATACATATATAAATACATAGAGAGAATGCTTGAGTTTAGACTCGGGAGCCACAACGGCTGGCCGCCGGCAGAAATGTTTTCTTTTCTTCTCCCTCGTTCTTCCTCTTCCTTCCTATCTATCCATCCATGTATGCAAGAGTGTATAAAATAGTTGTTTCTGAAAATTTCCCTCTTCCCGAGAAAGTCTGCGTGTCTTCGTTTCCCTCCGCAAAAGTAGTCTCAGAGTTTTCTGATAGAATTAGAGCGATAAGTCGTAGGCCATTAGCGGTCTTAATAAATAGTGAGCGCCCAGTTTAGGAGACTACTACTTACACATGTTTGTGTCTCCGCAGATTCAATTCTTTTACTTAGCCTACTACTTACTTCTCTGATTCTTTTCCGTCTCCCTCCCTGTATTATATTAGTGCAGAGAAAAGTAAATTTGTAGTAACTATAGTAGTATAAATAGACGGGTGGGAAGTAAGAGACAAGTTTTTTTACAGGGAGCATTCGCTGTCCCCATCTCCATTCAATTTCTTTTCTTATATGTAACATCTCTCCACAAAAAGCGATGTCTTATCTTACATGAGGTCAAATAAAACCGGTCGTCAAATATTTCATTCGCTTACACTACATTGTTTTAAAGCTTCACATCTACGTATGTATGCGGAGCGTGTGCATTGTCCTCTACTTCTACTGTACATAAATATATCCATCTTTGTTTCAATTGCTGCGGAGACGGAAAACTTTAGTCAAACAATAGAAAGCATCTCAGAGCGCTCTTTCCTTTTTTACTTTGGCTCAATGGCTTTCTTTCTCTACGTAGCAGTGACTTAACTGTCCGTAAGTAAGATAACAAGAAATGATACAAAACAAAATTGGGATATAAAAGGGGCATTTAAACTCTATTACTCTACAGTATTAATACTGCTTCCTCTCAGACTCAAAGCTCCTAGTTAATTTTCTTTACATCTCCAAGATTGATGTTATGGACGTAATATAATTTATTTATCTATGTCAGTACATAACTGTCACAACAATTAAATTGCTATTCAAATAAATATTTCTGTCTTTGCAGAGATGCAATCCCTACTATCATTTTTTAGACTGTCTACTCTTTTTTATTTTTCTCATTCACAAGAATAATTTTGCAAAAGCATTCAAAAATTACTCTTAATTAGATCAAGGCTTTAGCGCAATCATTTATACCATCATCATCCTATGTCTCACCTCTAAATCTCATTTCATCCTATAACACAAACTACCTTCTTTATTCTTCGCACTTCTCGTTTACTTTGTTGCCTTTAATGACAAGACTCCCGTGCAAAATAGAATATAAGAGAGATGTAAGAGTAGAAGGCTTCAACAAAGCGAATACTCAACTATTAAAGCTTAGACACCTACTACAGTACTATATATACCTACAAAAGTCATCTGTAGTCTACTTCTAGTTTCACTTCTTGTTTTCCTTTCTTCTGTGTATTTCAAAACTTCCATCTGTGCAAAAACACATAGAAAGCATCAAACTATCTAATATATGCATTAGACAGCTACATCCTGTAATTTAAAACTGCTAGTACCTAGCTATGCACATAGTATCTAAGAACCAACTAAATAACTATAACTATAGTACAATTTGTATAAACGAAAGCTCAAACCAACTAATCCCTATAGTAAGTAGTTTTCGATTATATTATGCAAAAGTAGGTTTGCAGTTGCAGGTTTAAGTTGCATAAACGTGTCTAAGGTGTAGTTGTGTGTGTAGGATGCAATACATTGGATATCCTTAACTGTTGGAGAAAGAACATTATTTGGATATGTAGGTATATACCTGATGATAAGTAAGTTGGCTAACTAGTAGAACTACAGATCTCTTGACAACATCTACAAACTTTCTTTCAATTTCCCTTCCCCATTCATGTTCAGATACGTGTAGTCATTAGCTTCTATTTTGTCATTGTCTATTCTCATCTGATCTCCTTTCAACTCATTTCCACACTACACTGGCATCTGCAAACACCATTGTAAATCAAGTATGGATAACATCATCTACAGACATTTACTTTTAACAGCCGATAAATAGTTACCCAGCTATCTACATAATAACTACTGCATAACTTTATTCTCTTCAAGGAAAATCTCTTTGTAATCCCTACCTAGTATTTAGGCGCTTAACTATAAAACTACAAGTATCTTTTCTTCCTGCTATCTTCCAGCCTGACATGCACAACAGTAACAGTAATCTAAAAGATTCCATTATTTTATTTCCTTTTATATTACACATAAAATGAATGTTAATTATAAGTAGATAAAGTAGTATTCAGATAAACTACTAAGATACCAGAAAAGTAGACTGGAAAGTATACGAGGGATATTACACATAAATATTTATTACATTGTACATACAGTAGACAAGACTACTAAATAAAATTGCAATAATGCTACAGAAACGTTATTTTACTACACAGTGTGCTCTATTATAGTTTAATGTAGGAATAAATAAGTTGTAAATACAACTCGTGCGCACAAATGGCGCTACTTTTCTAGGAGATGGGTAATTTAGCCCGTTTATAAACTATGTAGGTAGAATGACGTGATGTAAAATCGAAACCACTTGTGAATTGTGGATAAATGTAGTACATATACATACTTACACTAAAATAGGATAGTTTTCCCAGTGCTGGTGGAAATTGAAGAGAGAAAGTAGTCCTAAAGTCCTAACTCTAACTTACTTAGTACATTATAAGTAAAAGTAAGGTAACCTGCGGAAGGAGAATAGCACGAGAGGACTGATTGCACAGAGATAACAGAGAAAGAGAAGCATCACATACTGTATGCATGCCGTCCCAGGCTGCATACTTTAGAAACACATAATATACATACAAACTACATACTACATACACATAAGATATACATATAGTATGTGATGCATTTATAGACTATTTACTATATACATAAATACAGACACACAAATTGAGTTGAGTAGGTGCGTAAGAAAGTAAGTAAAAATATATTCATCTGTAGCTCGTCGTATCGATTCTGTAGCCATATAAGTAAGTATGTATAATATGTATAGTATGTAGAAGATAGAGTAAAAAGGCCAAAGTCAGTAGAGTCGGTGGAGTCGAATCTCCTTATCTTAATCTAATTGTGTATACATAAGTAGTAATATAAGGAGATAGATCCTATTCACATCCACATCTCACTCTCACTCATTGTTCTCTTCTTCTGTGCACTAAACTAAAATAAACTGGATGACTTGACTTGGATATCTAGTAAAATAATAGTAGTACATATATCTACATACCACTTGGAACACATAAGTAGAGTAAAAGCTACGAAGAAGATTACAGAGAGAAAGTAAGTAAGTAGGTAGGTTGGTTTAGTTGGTAGATTTGTATTTAGGTAGGAGGATTCCTGTCCTAGGCGTAGAGCGCCACAAGAAATTTTTGGACATTGCAAAAGTTTCCCAGTTCTCACTGTTTTCTATTTTCGGCGAGCGCGATCAAGGTCAGATACATTTTGTGGTGATACAGACTTTTGTGGTCCATCTTTCAAGAAATATGTCCATTTATTTTTTTGGACTTTTTAATAGGAAAACATTTCGGGCATGCAGGAAAATAAATCTATTGTTAGAAGTTTCATAATTTAATACTTCTCTTTGTGAAATTCAATTAATAATCACGATTATTAGTTTTATTTAAAGAAGGAGTGAATTTCTCCTTAAGCTTGTGTATCTCTACACCAGTTGAGACTTTGTTCCATCGACATGTTTATCAACTACTGCTGCTGTTAATACTCCATCCAGTGCAGCAGTAGTTAAGTCAAGCCAACTGGAGTTGAACTGAACTGGAGGGAACTACTTATGCTTGGAGTCAGATAGGAATGTATCTGCTTATATAATAGCATAGGAGGGATATAGAGGGAAGATGTGAGTTTGAGTTGAGCTGCTGAGCTGAGCTGACGATGAGTTAAGTTGAGTGAGCCGAAGTCGCTTTGGTTTTCGAAGTGAAGACAAAAATGAGGCTCTATATTCATATCTCTTTCTAATTGTAGTAAGCTAGCCTTCTCCCTCCTTTGGCTTAGCTGCCGGGCTGCCCTTCCCTTGTCTTAAAGTCCAAAACTAAAGTCCTAAGTTAAGCTAAGCTGGTGTAAGTGTAAGGATGGTTTGGTATGGTTTCGAGTGCCATGCTATGGCTTGGTGAGGCGTGTGGTGCCAAGTCAAGAGAAAAGCGTAGCATCTGGCTAAATATGCAGATGTGGATTTGATGGACGATACTGATACTAGCCATGTAATCCGATCCTCTCAACACCTTCATTCAATTCCTCGCGCATGGGCTACAGATGTTTTTTAATGCCGAGAAATGGGAATCTATGCTTTCTCTTCAGGTGACAACTGGAGCACCTGCATTTGCCTTCCCTCACTTTCAAGCGCCTCTCCTTTCTTTTTACCCGCTTTCTCTCTGTGTGTATACACACATTCACCGCTTTCTTCTTACTTATCCGTTACTGTACTTTCTTTTAGCATAGGTTAGGAGAGTACTCTACTTATTCATTGTTAGCTTCGTCCCACTCCTTAGCTTTTACTACACTGCCCTAGTCCTTTTCTCCACTTTCTCACTTCTTTCCACCAATGCATCTGTTTATGTTTATCTCCCTATTTGTTTTTTACTTTCACTTCCACTCCTTTACTTTCATTTTATTGCTTTCTTCTATTTGGCTACATCTAAAAGCAGGCCGTATCAAAATATTGTAGCACTGCTGCATAGTACTACTTCCCTACGCACAATAATATCCAACTTTGAAATATTGTATCTGAATAAACAGCATTTTCACGCAAATTTGTTTCAGCACCGTTTTCGTCTATGGATATCTCATTTTATCTATCTACAAATAAAATTCATCGCTATTTACATTTTCTGCAAACTGATGTTATTAGAACGCATTCAAAATAAGTCAAGTTTGTTTTTGGTTGAGTAAAGTGACTTGGCGACAACACAATAAAGGAAAAATTTGTTGTATCGACTGGCTTGGCTGGATGTCGCGTGTAGTTGTAGTCGTATGGCGAAAGGAGCATAGCTTTTAGCAAGTTGTAAAGACGAAGCATAGCAAAGCACCTTAACTTACTTACGTACTGACAATTAGGTACTTCACTAGCCGTGTCCTGCTCTGGTTTGGTCTGGTTTGGTGTGGCTTGGCTTGACTTGACTCTACTGCAGCGAACCTAAGTCAAGCTAAGCCACCAACACTTGAAATACAAAGCGCAAAGTATTTTTAGTCGACACGACACGTCGAAACACGACATGACAGCCCTCCTTTACTTCCCATTCCTTTCTCTTGCTTTCAACATTCAACAACACCGTGATAGACTCAACACACTCGTATGCATATAAGTAGATATACTATATACTGTATAATAAATATATTGCAAGTCACTGCATTGCACTCGCATATACTTTACCTACCCACCTACATTCATTTCCCTTCAGCTAATACATTTATCTACGCTTAGCTTTCTCTTGCACTCTCTCACTCTAAAATGCTCCAGATAAATTAGACTTGAGCACTTTTGCTACAATTTCACTTTCAATATTTCCTACTATTTATATTCCGCAATGGAAGAGAAATTATTCCGAATCAAAAACTACATATGTCTCTTTCCTGCTGAATTCTTTGGCCCCTGCATGCACCGTACATTCCCTCGGTACGTGGACTACTCCTTAAATGACTTGCTTTCTTTAGCACACCCTACTAATAGCAATTACAGCACATTTCATGCTAAAGGCAAATCCATTGTACCATAAACTAATTAATTTCCAATGTGTGTAGTACACACCATAAGTAGGTTTATAGTTTAGTTCGTCATGTTCTTTGATAATCCCTTGTTGTAATATTCCTTTATACTTTCCAGTTTAGTATTGTACGCGTTATTATAATAATGGGTTTGTTAGAGTTTGTTAATGTATAACTAAATCGACAAGGGTAAGTAGAAAATACAAAGCAAATTATACACGATTGAAATGTGCATTAGCTACCCTAAAATACACACGCTACTAATAAATGTGGCAATTAATAATATCCTTGGAGGTAGGTTGGATATTTTATAACGTACAACTTAATATTGCAGCTGGCTCTGCTTCTGTGTACCTACTGCATACGTAATAGTAGTTCAGCTTTCACATTTAGGCAGGTAGGTAGTTAGTTATAGAAATAAATGAGTGGTGAGGTAAACCCCTTAGGGAAGAGAATCGGTATATGGTCGACACAGAGCCAAGCCAAAGCCAACACTAGTACATTAGGGAGCAAGGGGAAGGATCGTTTCATCAGTTACATGATTAATAACTCCATATCACAACGGATTATCTCTATATAGTTACATGATAAAGCAATCACTATATTTCCGTAATGAGATAAAATCGCAAACACAATAAATATTTACTGGGAATCAACTTTCGCGTTCCCTTTCACGGTAGCGTTTACATTAACGTCAACGTTACTTTCACCCAACATAGCAATGCCTAACCAAAAACTTATACCTATAGACTATGCTTATATAATAACCAAAAACTTAACTGTAGTAAATATTGCTAGACTTAATAAATATGCTAAATGTAAATATAATACTAAATGTTATCGCAAGCCAGGCCAACTCACAAATCAAAGGAGCAAGGAAACCTTACACAACAAGAAGCACAACGGGCATGCATACAAAGCATGGCACAATCCCAATTTTATTCCTACTCATCTTAAATGATCCCAAAAAATAACTTTGAGCAACTATTTACACGCATTATAAGCAAAGCAAAGAAAACAATTTGTGAAACTGGAAAATTTTGTTTAAACTATTTGCCCCAGTTTCACTAATATACATTTTATTATGGTTACAAGGGTTAGAGTACCAACTAAGTAAGTAAGGAAAGTAGTGAAAGTACTTAGCTAGCTTTGTGGTAACACTGACTTACGGTTAGGGAAGTGAGTTGAAGTTATAGTCGTCCCTAGCACAGTTACTACCTAAGTACATACTTATACGCAGTTATATAGAGTGCGGAATTTCGGATGGATTCAGTTCAGGACATAATCTGTTTACTGTTTGCAGAGTGAGATAATCGATTTATTGGGATTGCTTGTGGGGCAGGCAGGTTGCATGGATGTTGGGTTGAACTCAATTGTATTGCATGGCTCTTATCCGTGAACATTTGTACTACACAGTATTTAGTATCTGGAAATGGCCTGCAGGAAAAAGTACATTGCTAATTCGGATGTTAATAATGAAAATATTTAGGTTGTAATTGGAATCGACAAAAGTATAGGTGGTTTCCCCGGCTTACAATTCCACTTCTTACACATTCGCATTCACCATTCAGTTCTAGTGTTAAAATATTGTAGAAATTGCATACAGGGGCATTCACGCACAGAACAGGGAGTATTATTGCATGGATATTAATATTCACATAGGCCAAACTAGCTTTACATCTATACTGACTAAAATACTGTAATGAATACTACTACAGTAGTAGTAAAGGAGAGAGTGTGGGAGAAGTAAAAGACAGAGAGAAAGAAGTTTTGCACTGCAGACTGTGAAATGAAGTGTGGCTATACATTAACGAGTGCATACTTATTGTTAGTTTTAGTTGAGTGAGTTTAGTGGCTGGTTTGGCTGAATCTCAATGTACTAGCGTGAAGTGAACTGAAACTGCTGAAATTATACTGTAGGTAGTAGGTACCTAGTACCTATACAGAGAATAGCTAAATAGGGAGCACATGCTATATATGTACATAACGTGTAATGCTTGCAGTGTATGATATGAGTATGTGTGGAGGAGAAGAGAGGGGATCAATAGTCATTGCCTGCATGTAATCTTATTTGAGGCTCTTTTACATCTCTGCTCTTTTTATGGTGCTTGATGGTTATAAAGTTCGAAAATTCTCTACTTAATAGAGTCGTGTAGGAGTCCTTTCCCTTTAATTCCCGCAACAGAAACAAGATTAACGAACAGCCCTAGGGAAATAGATCCTGTCCTATACTAATTATTAATTTTACTCCACTCTAATCCAAACACGGAGTCTTACCTTTTATTACATGTCCACCCTTTCCCGTTCCTTATTCCTATCGCGATAAAGGAATCTATGCAAAAGCTACGCAAGTCAAGGCAAAACTAACCAGAGAAAGTATGATGTAAGGCTAATTCTACGTATCGCATTCGACAGGAGCAGATAGACGGAGTACAGACTTAAACAACGTCGTTTCTTACTAATAGTATGCACTACAGTAGAGTTAACTTAACCATAAAGAAACTTAATACTAAATGTACACCTCCATGGCATAAGGTCCCTGTTCATATATTTATTACATGGCGAATGAGTACCTACTTATACATATTGTACATTTGTTTGCATTTATATAAATATTACTACTTGAATACATAAACATCGAACATAAGAGCAAATAAGAGCGCAAATACTTTCTCTTATTTATGAATATATTTAATTGACGTATATGCAGTATATACGAGGAATTTTACCTTACGTTGATTACTATATTACTACTCATGGATGCATTTATTATTCAGTTTAATGTAAAGGTTGACTCTATTTACTTTGAAAATGTTGTGAGTATTTATATAATATTTATTAACAAAATTACCTGCAAATATCATGCTACCCAATTAATTACTCCCTACCCTATTAGAATTAGTCAAATTATTCCAGCCAAGATACCAATTTTCAATTCAAATTATCTTAGTCAAAACCCGTAAGCTATGGAAATGTTTTAATTACGTACCAAAATTGTCCCTTGTAGCGGACGATTTTGATTCAAAATTAAACATATACATACGTATGTGCATTATTTGATACAATTTACCTATACTGTCTACCTAAATATGTCTAATATAACCTTTGGCTAAACATTTGACATATTCCCTAAATTGCAAATAAACATGCTGAAAAGGACACCCACGTACATTTGTATTATTTATTTATATAAATCTAGATCTAGTAAATATGTATAAGCAAAGCTTATAAATATGTAGTTTACCATGCAAATAATGTATAGCAAACATCAAAAAGACTAATTTTCTCTGGTTCTCTTTATAATACCGTGGGTAGAAAGTAAGTAAAATGAAAATAAGAAAGTAGTATTAAGGTATGCAACAAGAAAAGAAAGCAGAACGGCGGTGCTGCGTATTACATGGTGTTCCAAATACCTTCATTGTGGACTTTACATGTTTAGTGGCTTCCCTTGCCCTGTCCTGCTTTGCATAACTTGCACTGGTTTGCTTTCTTTCACATGAGTAAGTAAAAGTGGGCTCCGTAGTTGTGTTTGACTAGAGCCGGTGTTTACTATTTAATTTTGTACATAATGTAATCTAGATACCGTTCCTATCTAGATATAGTTTGCATTAGCAAAGGGGGTTTTTCTCATGTTACCTATTTGTGAATAGAATGCCTGGAGAAGTATGTCGGTATAATAATACGGGTATTAATAGGAGAACTGTGTATAGGTAACCGTATGTAGGACTCGCTTTCACAGTCCGTCCCGTCTCCATTATTCTATAAATAACTTATCTTTAAGTTACGACTTAGGACAAAGTGGCTATCTTAGCTTCCCACAATGCCCTGCATTTTGCTTCCTTAGTCAGTTCATGCTGAACTGCAGAACATTAAGTAGTAGTAGAGTGAAAGTAAGTCTACTTTAGTAAGTACGTAAGAAAAGCATGCGAATTTTGTAGCATACCAGTACAGTACTAGTAGTAGATAGTAGTAGTAGCTGGCGGGTAGAGGAACCAACGAAGCTGAAGGAATCCGAACCGCAGAAACCACAAGTCAACTCTGCTATGCTATCCATGGAGGAAGAGGGAAAAGCCCCTGTAGACCAACAAAGGACCAAACAAGTCCATTTCTCATATTAATTAGTCATCAGTACATATTGTATATTAATGGGATGGCAAGATATGTCTCAGGGCACTTCGTAGCTCCTACTTAAAGCACAGTCTCAGTACTCCTACAACAGATTCTTTACTATCCACCCACCCACCTACCTACATACCTTACTTACCTATTTGGCTCTCTTTAAATATTTAACCTACCTTCCTACACCGGTTTATCATAAACATATGCCTACTTATATAGAGTACCCATAGAAATAGGCAGTGCAGTGCAATGTAGTTAAGGAAGTAGATTTATCTATTTATAGAAAGTGTCCATATGTGTTTGTTAAGCAGTAGAGCCAATGAGGAATCACAGCAAAAATACCTTTTGGCCCAAAGTATTCTCCAGCTACGTGTATTTATTTTATTTAGTATTTATGGTAAAAATACTGAAAACATTGTAATTGTCCCTGTTAACTGTTTGCATTTAAAAATGTCCATCCGTGCATTTAAAGTAATGTACAACATGCTTATTGTATGGACACTTGCAAATAAAAATCAAGCAATTTAGGGAAAATTAATTAACATGGAGTATGCTTACTAATATCTAGAGTAAATGTCTGTAACAGTACATAAGTAATGTTAGTAGTAAAAGTAGTAGCATGTAAAGAGATAATATGCAAAGAAAGTTAGTGAGAACTGGAAATAAATGTTATACGTCCTTATACTATCTTTATATCTTCTAGTAGTAATCTCCAAATAGAATATAGATATATTTTTTGTTAGTAAACATATGTAGTAGTTGAACTGGAAAGCAGAGAGTAAAGTAAGTAGCTCACACGAGCTCACCTCACGTCAATTTGGTATCAGTCTCAATGCAGCCCACTGCACTGAGCTGGAAAGGAAGGAAGGATCGCCTGAATCGGCTGACTGAGAGTAAGTAGTATAAGTAGTATGGAATATTAGTTCCTAACTAACGTAGACTCGCTCACTTATTCTCAATAGTTTGGCTGGCCTGACTATTAAGCCTATATCTCCATCTCTATGGATGGATAGATGGATAAGGGAATCAAACCATAAGTAACTGAAGGAACTGAGTAATGCTGTTGGTGGGTTTCGTGAGAGATTTTCCTACTTATATACTACTTATTAAGTGCATAACTATATTTAGAGCTACATTATGTATAGTAGAGAGCTTTAGTATACTATATGTATGTATAAAGGATGGATGTAAGTATAATAATATTCTTCCTGTATGTATACATAATAAAACAGAGAGAAAGGAAGAGCTGAGAGAGAGAGAGAGTCATATCACATACACCGTTGAATCTCCAAACTAGTGCAATGCAATCGTGTCGAAAAGGAAACGAGAAAAGTTATTACATTAAGCTGATTATCTCTCTATCATAAGTGTAAAGATCCTTTGGAAGCCGAGAGAAACTTGTAGAACAATAACAAGCCCTGAGTTGTTGTCGGTCTATTCAATGACTCCTGCTTGCTTTTCTCCTTTCCTCCGCCTCCCTTTCTCCTTCTTTCTTACTTACTTAGGTTAGAAAAGGAAAGGAACCAAAGGAAAGGCAAACAAAACAACTACAGCAATTTCTGTCGGAATAACACAACTCCTCGTAAATATCAAGTGCTACACTTACACTCACTTTCTACTTACTAAACTAATACATGTCATCATCTCCTCCTTTTCACCAATGTGCCTTCTTACAGAACTTACTCTCATTCTACAGATATACTACACATATAATAAGTAGTATCTCTGCTCCCTAATATATTTCACAAGATACCTCTCTCCAGCAATCCTCACCTACCTTACTTACAAACTATAACAGCTCTACATATTATTATTTAGCAGAGACACATTTAATACCTCCATATACTTATCCTTAGCTTAGCTAATAGTAGTACTACCTACTTATCTTTAGGGTAATTAAAACAAACCACCTACTTAATGAAATAGCAAACACCTCATCAACCATTCATGCATAGCCACTTTTACTATTCCCACCAAATCTCACTTTTCCTATTTTAAGAATTTGTGTTCTGTTGCATAAATGTATGTACATACATAATGGAGATTTCCGGGAAGGATTAATTATTAGTGTAAAATACTGTAGACCTTAATATTTTGAAGATTAAAGCTGCGATTTTCTGCTTTTTTTCGTTAGATACTAATTTTAAAATAAGTTGACTATTTTGTATGTCAGGTCACGTTAATAATAAACTACCTGTTTGAAATGTCGTTGTATGTATAATAGTAGATAGAAGAACTATGAATATTTATTGAAATTATTCTTTTGAAATTATTGGTGGGATTAAATTAGCGAATAGCATGAAAATTTAATGGGTGCTGTAAAAAGGACAGTAAATATAATTGAGAATGTCATTAATTCTAGTGTAGTCACAAGGGAGGAATAGAAATACATAAAATTTACATAGTTAGATCTGTGCTGCAGAATATGTTGAGTTCTTTTATAGTAGGTAGAGAGAGCAAATGGTATTCTGTGGAAGTGGAAATGTAGGCATAAAGAAATATATGGATTATATTGTAGTGAACGTATGGATGGATGTAGATAAATATGTTAGTTGGCCATAATTTCTTTTGATGTTTAGAGGCGTGTTTGTTAGGGTAGAGCAGCATAACTGTGGAATGAACTCTGGAGTTTTTGAAATAGAGTAATGTGGGGTAGAGGAGATTTAAGTATAAGTACTAGTTATTATAGTATTTTAGTATACACATAAATATTTATATTCCCTCAATTTTGAATAGTGAGGAACTTGCCCACAAAGTCACGACATATAGAATAGGTAATAATATTTTATTAGTGTAGATACATAAATTTTGTATGTTATGGTATATGAATGAGTCTAATAGGAATGGTGAGTGGTGAGAGTGTGTAGTGGAGATAGGATCGTATGTTGTAGACAGAAGGTACTTGGGTAGTCATAAAGAATACTGTTGAGTCATCACACGGAGTAGTGATTTCGGGAGAGAATCTTATGCATGCCAGCCTTGCTATGTTAGCCAATGGGTAGGATTAAAGGGGAACCAGTGAAATTGGTAGAGGCTCCGTTTTTTGAAATTGGAAAGAATTTCTGACATTTGTAGGCAAAGTGTCCATGAACTCGTTTCTACAGATACATACAAACGAATGTGCTGCATAGTGTGTAGTAATCGTAGTTTGTGTTTGTCTATAGTATGCGGAGAGGGACTTCATTCTGGGATTATCTCCAATCGGGATGAATTTGCTTGAAAGGGGAAACCCTATGTGTTTTGTGTGTTTGAAAGAGATTGTAGAGGAAAGGAATGTGGGACGTTTACGGTCCGTCTCAGCACTCTCTTTCTCTTGTCTTCGTTTTCTCTTTTTCGGACCTTCATGATCATATAAACATATAGGTAGGTACTGTATACTGTATCCCTATATTATATCAGCTTATTTCTACACACTAACTTGTAGCGGTGTCCAAGCCAAGTCAACAAAGTCAAGCTCTGCTCTGACACTTTATTCGTGTCTCCCACCGCACTCAAAATCTAAACGCAATGCCACTCCAAACTTCACGTTGCGTAACATGTTATTTGTCTAATACAATTGATCTTTATTTGTCGACAGCTAAGTAAAAGAATCTAAAAGTTGTGGACAAAGGATCTCGTCCTACAAAATTTTATGTCCAGGGATATGTCGCGGTCAACCAACCGTGCACTATTTACATACAATTTCAGCTATAAATATAAGCAGTTCAAATTCCTCCTTTACGAACACTGAGTTTCCTTATTATGTATTTAAAAAGGTGGTTTTCATTACTTAAAAGATTCTCTGCTTAAGTCATTTCGGTGACATTAATTGCATATATTTGTACCTACGTCCAAATTCTATTTAAGAGTAAATTAAATTTTAAAAGCAGAAATTTCTGTATAATTTCAAATTAAATTTTGTAAAAATGTGTAGCTGTGCCAATAATTGGACTATGGAGCATTGAAATCTGTCATAGTCCAAATATAAGGTACTTTTAGTAGTTCGGTCAAGCCGGTCAAGTTAAAAAAGCTTATACAGGGCAACCACGCCATTATTTTGAATTGCATTGCATACCGTGCGTGGCTAGCCGTCGTGGTGCAATGTTATGTTGCGTAACGGGCGCTTCCAAACTATGTCTAACAAAATAAGTACAATAGTTTGAACTATTTGGTGCTTACAACGAATATGGTATCTGTATAGTACAGTATGGTATAGGATGGATGAGCGGAGCTGGTAGGGAAAGCGAATAACAAACTAGCGTAAGTAAGCTGCCTTATGTTAGTTTAACACAAGTTAACACAACTGCTGGTTTGCTTTGCTTTGGTTGTCTTGTCATTGGAGAAAGGAATAAAAACAGTGTTGGGCTTTGAGAATTGAAGTTCTTTGCTTTCTCTTAGTTTCTCCATGATAAATGTGTAGGATTCTGCTCTAGTGCTGGAGTTGGAGTTGGAGATGGAGTTGAATTTGAGAGAGATTCCACACCACTCCACTCCTTGGTTCTTTTTCTTTTGGCCAACTAACATTTACATGAATTATTAAATGATGGTGGATAGACTATGGTGCAGTATGTACAGTTTAGAGCAGAACTTTCAGTCGATAAGAAAGAATAGAAGGGTATCGCTTTCTCCCTAAAAGATACGTACGTACTCTGTAACTAGCCGAAACTGGAACTAGAGTACACTAGGTACCCAGTGTAATGTAACTGAGGAATTTCCAAAGAAGAAGTCTTGAAGCAGTTAGTTAGTTCTGCTAAAACTAGCTGCCATTTATTATTTTCAGTTTCAAGAGTTATTTTTACCTAATATCTCCGGGGAATTTCTAACGGAGTGAAGTGAGAAGTGCAAGAAAAAAGAGAGAGCAAAGGAAGTGATGGGAAACCATAGGAAAACCAGTTGAGTGGAGAAGAGCAAAGAAAAACGACTGGGTATACACTTATTTGTACATCTATACATGCACACGCTTTAGTTTGGCTATCCCAATCCCTTAGCTGAACCTAAGCTGAACAAACTACTGAAGAAAACAGGAGAAAAAGTCGAAGGAAAGCATATCATATGAATGAAAAGGAAGAAAGAGGAGATGCAAAGAAAAGAAAGCGAGAAGAGTTAAGAAATACTCTTCAATTCTTGTCCACCCTTTAGTATGAGTATGTATATCAGCAGTATTTCTAAAGGATAAGGTGCATAACTAACGTAGGTAAGTGTGTGAGTATGAAAGAGCAGGTACTAAATATACCTTACATGCAAATTCAATGCAGCTAGATATGAATTTAGTAAGAAAAAGTATATAGAGCACTATATCTAAAGCAATTTGATATCCATTTCGATGAAATGGAACTAAAAGTGGGGTAGCAAGCTTAGGCCGCTAGGAAATGGTTAGTAAATGATATTTTTTGCCGAAAAAAACTACCAATGGCTATGACTGTATGTATGCAATGCACTGGTATTTTATTTTTATAGAGCAAAGAGACTAGTAAGGTGACTGCACTGTGTTAGTGCTCTGTTCTGTGTTATGTGATGTAAGTAAGGATAGAACGAGTAGAATAGAATAGCCAAATCGACTGACTGCAAGGGAAAAGATCTGTTCTTAATTCGGTTTCCTTGTAATGTGAGTTCTCTATAGTCGGTAAACTCTAGTCTAGCGAGTAATAAAAAAAGAGAAATATCTCAATGAAAGGATCAGAAGTGTATAGAGAATACTCACACAGTTAATATATAGACTCAGTGTAGTGTGCCACGTACTGTGGTGTGCTGGGTAATAGCATATAGATGGATATATATTATTATTACATTTCTACTGTAGAAAGTTATATTATATTTAAGCAGTGTTGAATGTAAGGTTCTTTTTGTGTATGTATATGTATCTATGCAGTAATAGGGAGTAGGAAGTAGTTCCCGTAGGTACGTAGGTTATGTTGTACGAAATGGACTTTGTGGAAAGTGAACTGGAGCTGTGGGGAAAAGCCATTGCCAGAATAAATAGGAGCAATAAGCCGTTTTTAAAATCTCTCTTTTTATGCATTCAAACTTGCTAATTTTGGGCCATCCTCCACCCTGTTAAGTAGATTTATCCTCATGATTCCAGTCCCGAGCTTTATAGAGATTGATAGGAGTTCCGGAGTAACGAAGCCACGAAATGCAACTTCTCTTTTACGCGCTTGGACGCTCACTCAGATGCTACGGCCCCGTTCCTTCTTCTTTTCTTCTTATTCTAAGGCCACTACTACTGTGTGTTTTACTGTTTCTTCTATCAAGTAGTTTTTATTCCTAGTACCTAAGTATATGTAAAAGTAAACCAGAAAAAGAGAGAAAGAGTAACAAAGCTCTAAGGTATATCGCTAGGTACATAAACTATATTGGTGAAGGAAAAGGGAAGTGACGGGAGAAGGAAATAGAATGCAATAGAGCTCTTCTCCTTTTACCTTCTATGTGAAGGAAGTGTAGGGAACATCACTAAGTTGTGCTAAGCATTTTGTCATATAAGTCAAAGCATTTAATATTACGACTACCTAATGTTTTGTAAAAGTACTTGTAATTAGTAAATGACAATGAAATGTTATGATATAAGAGTTTTGCGTTATGCAAGAATGTATGCTGATCACGTTGCGCTGTCATATTTGTTCTGGGATAACAGATAGTGCCATCGACGACCCTGAAGACGACGACCCTTTAGAAAAATTTGGGCTTTTATTATTTGTAAATTTATATCATAATTACGTCTTTGTGTCCTTCGGGCGTCGATTTTCTGTGTCGTGCACCTGAGTACCTTGAGCAAATTTGGGAGAAGCCAACTAGCGCGCCCATGTAATCTCCTACACAAAATTTAAAATTTTGCCATTTCAGAATTTCATGGCTAACTCAATAATGGGTCATTGAAAAAAGTCGAATTTTTTTCTTGAGATGCCTTCAAGGTCCTGCTCGGACACAGGATCCTCCGATCTTTGAATGAACTTTTAATTGAGTCAGAAAAAAATTCCAACGTTTTCCCGCAAACATTTTTCTTATTTTTTTAAACGGACTTTTTGACATCTTGTAGTTTGAAATTCACAAAACACAAAGTCATGTCTCCTGCCCTGATAGCCAAGCTTAATTTAGGTTTCCTTCATTCGGAGTGATGGAATTGAGTTCTCTATGAAGTGATGAATTTTCGAGAAAGGTATCGGAAAGGTATTCTTATACATCATTCTCAGAGGAGAGCTGTCGTTGATACTTTCTTTAGTATGTATTCTATCTATTATAAGTATCTACTGCTCCATATTACTATTCTGTATTATGTAGTAATGTAAGGTACATGAACTATATGCAATGCAATATGTATGTTACGTAGTAGTAGTAGTATGGCCTGACATGGCACACCTCTCTGCTGGTTGATGCCCCTGATATATAAATTGGCTTCCCTCACTCTGAGGCAGTATGAAAGTTTTCTAAGGTAAAAAGAAGCGATTAGAAGGAGCCGTTGGTCCGTGAAATTTCCCTCTCTCTGTATATTTACCGCTGACTTTAACGCTCCTGGAATTTTAATGTCTTACTTTTCTGAAACCCAATTTTTCATGGACTTCTCTCTCTCTCTTCGCAAGTTGTGACTTTTGATCTGGCTGCCTCCTCCACTCTCTTCCCTTCCTTCTTCGACTTACTTACTTACTCCGCTTTCAGTTCAATTCCATTCTTTCTTCAGAACATTCATACTTGCAACTCCTGTAGGTAGTAGGTAACTATTCCTTCTCTCAGTCTCAGTAACCAACTGTTTCTCTCACTCTCACTCTGACTACCCGCCAACCAACACCAACCCACGGACACATTATCCTCTTATTATAACTCTCCCTATGACCACTATTTCCGAAATTTATCCTTAAACGGATGCCAATAATCCATCGCTTCAGGGCTCCTCTTTTCATCTGTCCATCCAGTTTAGTCCCGTAAAAGTAAATAAAGTCACATCGGTCAAACCTTAAAAAACAATTTTGTCGTAAGCTATAGGTTAACAATGAAAATTGAAAATTTTCACGAATATAAGTAAATCAATTACAAGGTCTTAGCAATAATTGGAATGAAGAAAGGCATTATAGGACGTAGACTTGTGTAATCCTTTTGTCAAATTGTTAATAATGTTCGAGTTCATCATGTACTTGAAAATAGTGTACAGACCTACTTCAGTGGGTTAGTTGCCATCATTGCCCTATTCCAACTATTTTTGGGTACTTATCCAAAGAAAAGTTAAATCTTTACTTATCATGACTGTGATGCGATTGCGACTGTGACTATGACTGTTGTGGATTGAAGTGAGTGGACTGTCTGAACTGAACTAAAGAGAGCTAAGCTACATATACATATACATAGGCGACATGATGAATGCACTTTCTATTCAATTCAATGTAGACATAGATATTCTTTCGAGAAAACTCACTCGACTTCGATTCCCTTCCCCAGCCTTTCTATACATATACATATATTGTACATTGTACATTCCTCCTGGCAAAAATAATATGTCAATAGATATTTCGTCGATTTCCCCTCTTTTCTCTCTACTTACTTAAGTTTAGATACGTACGGAGCTATAAAACTGTTTCTTTCTGCACACATTTACTTATGTACATTCATTCCTTTCTTATTGCTTTAGAGCCAACAAAGATCTATGAGTATGTTGCAGTATAGTGTATTCATTCTACTGTATCGTATATACATATACGTGTAAAATGCAGAACGATAGACTAGACTAGGAGTAGACACAATAGTTTACTTTCTATTTCTATCCTAACTTGACTTTGTCTGGGCTGGTCGGGCTTGACTTGGCAATAGAGTTAAACATTCGCATCGAATGTTTCTGTTTCTCTAGGAAAGATGAATGGGATCGTAAAGCAAGGAGAGTCAACGATTGCTATTGCTAACTTGTCAATTGAAATCCAAACTCTTTTCGTAACTTCACATTTTTTTCGGGAAGAGGCCAACCAGATACATTAGCTTCTTTTACGCATGGGGATTTCACTCGACTTACTTTTACTAACTCTTCTTCTTCCTAGCGTACAACTACGTACGTACGATATCTATAAGTTAAGCTACTCTAACAGCTACATTCGTATCGTAACCTAGGCCAGCAGCATAAAAACCAGAAATGCAATTAGGTATATGTAGCATTTGACTGTACATAGCTAAGTAATCCACAGAGAGAAATTGTAGAGTTTCTTGTAGGGACTTGTACTGTATTGTACTTTTCCTTCGAAGTTGCTTACCTTTGCGGGTAAAACTCTTTTTGAATTATATTGTTCTTGACTTTGACCAAAGATCATAGAAAAGAGGAAACGATTCCAATCCAATCCAATCCAGCCTACGGTCGTTGACTACGCTGGGAAGTGCACACAGTAGAAACTGGAGTAGATAAAAAGATTCTTTCGTGAGTTATATTTACTATTTTTTACATCTACTTCTACTTCAATTTAGTGGGATTTTATATTATGGAATATGGAGCACGAAACGTTCTATTATCTATTGCTCCATCCTTCTGTCGATCCAAAGGTGCTTTCCTATATCTAAATTCACTTCCGCTTACATTATACTATCTTAGGTGCCGACTATTTACTGCTGTGAAGCTACTAAAGATACTTCTGATAAGTAATGACCCTATATTTAACATGCACATACTTTGGGCTACATTTGCAGTACATTCCTTACAGTATATTGTACACTAATATTTACTTATCAAACATATAAATAGGTTATATCTATATATATCTGGGTAGTTACTGCAATATAACAATATTGGCAACAGAACTCACTTAAATAAAGTTATACGTACTACATAGATATAAAATATGGAGTATGTAGCTAATCTTAAGTATGCTAGGTGAATTTTTGTAGTTTGTATACACGTACTAAAGATACATTTGGCCGTTGTGTAGTGTATCTGTAGTAGGTATACATTAAGTCCTGTTAGGTACCCATTGAACGAAGGATGAACGTGATTAGCTTAAAATATATAGCAATAGAAAAGTATCGTTCACATTATTCACGATCTTTAACATATTATATATCAGACCTTTTCTCCTTCAGTTTCCCTAATAAATTAAAGATCCATCTTCCATTTCATCTTACGCAATTCTCAGTCCACTTTAGGCAAAAAAGTATATAAAAGTTCGTAATATAAACCATCTAAGTATACATACTTACTTTATACATATGTATCGGTTGGTACTTAAGTATTTTGTAAATCCATATATCAGAATAATCAGAATAGAATTATATGCTATAGCTAGGAGACTGGATGTAGGAGTTTTCTAAGAAAGTAGTAAATGAAATGAAAGTACCTTTTATAGTAAGCTGTATAATGTAGAAAGTGTTTGCAGAATAGACTAAATAGATAGGTATACATAGTAGTTCTAAAAGTATAAAAGAAAGTTTAAAATTCTTATTAAAAGATAAACGTAAAGAAGAGATTATGAAGACATTTACGTGTAAGAGAGTGAAAATGCCTTCTTTTTAGTTAAACGAGTTCTAGTTCCAAGTTCCAAGAAAAAATTCTTCACTATGATATTATAG
This sequence comes from Tomocerus mixtus, assembly GCA_034694165.1. Lineage (NCBI taxonomy): Eukaryota > Metazoa > Arthropoda > Collembola > Entomobryomorpha > Tomoceridae > Tomocerus > Tomocerus mixtus. The sequence continues at coordinate 34,785 of JAQFYC010000830.1, forward strand.
TGTTACCTCTGACCTGAAGGAAGCTTAAAAGTTGAGGCACTACTGCAATATACGATAATTATATGCATTATAAAAGTGATAATATTGCCTTATAGCACTTGCTCAAAGAACTCTTCCCCATTAGTACATACTTGGGAAACTAAAATAAAAGAGCGGACATGATTTCTGTGTTGTGATTTTTATACATGAGGGGAGGCAAGGCAGTGTCCTAGAGCATTTGCCATTATTCAGTGATTCTATCTACCTTACTTGAACACTATAGTACATAGGTATTCTTATACTTATATACTTATGGTTAAATAAATATGTACATATGTTGGAGAAATGATGTACTTAATATTTTAAGACGTTAGTGCTGTGTAGTTTGATACTATAGATGAATAAGGAGAGATAAGAGGAGTCAAGTGAAGTGAAATGGGCTGTATTAAAGGAAAGACAAGGAGAAAGCATAAGTGGTGAGTTGAGTTGGCGTGGGGACAGGACAGAGACAGGACAAGGAGCGTATGTTTTATAGTATAATAGTGTGTACATAGGTATGGTATGCGTAACGTAGGTACGTAGCAGCTCCAGATCTGAAATAATATAATATAATTGTAGATGTACACAGAGATACATGGTAGAGGAAGCAGGAATGGAAAGACTACAAATCTTGTTGACATGTTGTATGAAGTTTGGTTCTTTGACTCTTTGAATCTTCATGAAAGGAATCACGTACAAGAATTAAGCACGTGCTTTTTGAAATGTGAAATCTCAGAATTATTTCGTTTGGTTCACTACTTCGCTTTGCTATCTGATTGTGAGGAGTTGGCTTGGCTTTGGCTTGCTTTTGGCTTGGCTTGGCTGAGCTGGAGACTCACCAGTTGCCCGTCTGGCTCCTCTTCTCTGTCTCGTCTTAAAGGAATACCTATAAATCCTCTTTTTCGACTCCTCTCCTCTACTTCCTACTGTATTCTCAATTCTAGTAACTCTACTTATGAACTCTGACTTGACTCAGCGATTCAAGCTCTCTCTAACTGCATGTCTATATACAGTAACACCCCACACTGCATAGTCCAGACCTAAATATTACAGATACAGATAGATTTTAGATACATACTTTAGTTTCCTTTACTTACTTAGTGATAGCTTGAAATAGCAATATGTAGCAATAGCAACTGTGTAGCTTACTTACTTGTTAGGAGAGAGAAAGAGAGAACGCTCAAAAGCTCAGGCCATTTTTCATCCGACGGATACGTATACTGTATATGTAATTTGCTACTATAATATGATCCATGAGATCGACTTACTGTTAGCAATAAAAATCTCACGCTGGCTTCCTTAAAATAGTCTGCCTTCTCTGGCATGGGCTGTTTGTTTGCTTTTCCTATGGCATGCTCCTCTTTCCTAATATTATATAAATACTTACAAGAAACGCTAGCTTATGTTTATACCATATTTACTATTATATCGTAGAGTGTTGTCTATCTGTATCTTTGTGTGTGTATGTGTATTTTGCCACATGATGCCATGCAATGCCATGAAGACTTGGTTTCCTTCGCTTGAATCATGTCAACTTGGTTTGCGCTTTAGCTTATTGTTAGTTTACTAGTTTAGTTTGGCTGGTTTGGCTTCGCTTGGGCAAGGAAGATCTACTTGTTTTCCTTGCTTTCCTTGTCGTGCAATGTTGTGCCCTGCTCTTGGCCCTTCTCCTGTCTCTGTGTCTGTCTCCTACTCTGTATGTATGAGACTCTTGTTGCTGAGTTAGCTATTCTTTGAAAACTTTTCTGTCCTGGTCCTGTATTCTAGTTCCCCTTATTTTTCTATATCCAGTCAACAAATCCTGATAACTACATACATTACTTCACTGACTTACTATTTACTAAATCTACACGTATAACATATGTGAACATATGGACTTTATAGGTACTTACTAGTATTTAGGTAAGAATGCCTGGTACACGAACTACGTACACAGGTATCTACTCCATAGCTAAATATAATAAGAGCTCTGTACTAAAATGCGTATTTGCATACAATATTATTATCTACTCTACATGATATGCTAGGCATACAGATATAATAGCACTTATAGGATATTATGTATTATTGGTAGTTTAGTGTTTCTAAAAATAAAAGCTATAGTACATATATACTGTATTGCCAAAGTATATATTTATATTTAAGTTATATGAAAGTAGGTTACCTCTTTTCTGTACAGAGACAGTGCTATATACATATACGTATTATTTTCCTAATGTCAATTTTGCTGAGATCAATAGGTGAATTTAGTATTAGTGAGGGAAAAGACAGGAGAACCATTAGAGAAAACAGATAATGTATAGAATCCATCTTGAGAATAACATATTATGTAATACAAATAACAGGCGGTACATAAATAACATAGGTACTTAAGAAAGTATAGATATAGTTTTGAGTTAAAAGAAAGAAATGTCTTGTATATAGGTACTTTGGAGGTACTTATTCTTATTTAGGTACATTAAGGTATAGTTGAGCTTCATAGCTAGAAAGATCAGTTAGAAGATTAGATAGTGTTTTCTAGATTACCGTTATATGCTGAAGAATGGAAGACAAGAGAGAGTTTGTGTGCTGTACTTATGGGTGGTGGATATGTTGTGTATGAGTGTGGATGTGAATTCATGTGAATGTGAGATGTCAGTGTTCCTCACTTGAAGTTCGAAGAATTCCATCAAATTTTCTATTTCTGCTATTGAATAGACATAAGTACCTAGCTCCATTTGTACGTTGTACAAATATCTGCCTTTGTAGCATAGAATAACATTTTGTGCATTTAGTCTATATTCTATATAAGAATTACATAGCCGGTCTAGGTGTACGTAGTGTAAGGCGTCAGGAAAATAGAAAGTCAACTGAAGCTGAACCTTCAGTTCACTTCAGTTCAGTTAGATATACACATCAATTCCACTCGTCTACCCCTTTTTTAGAATCTTCACCGCAGCAGTGCAGAATATCACACTCAGTCTGCGACGGAGGAAAAGAAACCTTATGCTATGACACCGCGGAGAGGAACACACATACAACATACACAAATACACTGAGAAAACAGACAGATAGACACACTTAGAAAGATAGACAGAAGGCAAAAGGAGAAAAGTGAGTGAGGTACAGCCACGCCATGCCATTTCCATCTCCAGCTATATTATTATTAGTTTTATATCAAATTTTGGTATGATATAAATACATAACAACTAAGAAATGAAAAAAAGAAAGACAAAACTAAATATGCAAAAAATGGAATGACAAACATAATAATACAATTCTACATTTCATAAGTTGTGTAAAAGCCGAATGTATTTACGCAGTAAATAGAATATGAATTGTACAGTGCAATGCAAAGTTAAGTTATGAATTCTTTATGTAAGGACTATTGTAATATTATGTAATGTAGTGTTAGTAGTTACTTACATATATAATGGAGAATAAAAACGGAAATTACACTTCTAGGAAAGGGAGGCATGGCATGAAAAATTCTGAGCTATAAAAAAGGTAGCGATTGGAGAAAAAATTCATTTCCGGGTGTTCTTTTTCTATTTACACAGATTCGTAATAATGGACCTACGACGGATGATTTTCCAGACGATTTTCATCATAGTGACCCTCTGGCACTCTTCCCAAGCCAACCTCGGTAAGACAAGAAAACTACAAATCATCTAACTACATAATATACTTCTTTCCTCTTTCTTTCCCACTGTTACACTTTCACCGCATCGAATTCATTTTTCTCCCTTGCCAATTCCTAATGTACATCTGTAGAGAATGCTCTTAAAATGTCGACTACCATGACAAATTTTCATCATTACACATACATTCATGTAATACTAACGATCATTTCTATCCATTCCTTATACACACGCTCTCTTGCTCATTCTTTCTTTATTTCTTGCTTTCTTCCTCCCATACCACTATTATGGAGTACTTCTCTCTCTACTACTACATACATAAAATACATATATTATCTAGTTCACTCTCCCTAACTTTCCATTCCACTCATCCTCTTACAGTTAACTGAACCGAACACTTTCTCTTCTCTACATAGCACCCACGTAGAGACATACATATACGTAGGTACATATTTACTACTACATATTATTATTATACATAAAACTATTCATCTATCTACCTTATTATTCAGCTAGTATAATATAGCATACTATTTGATTTGTGCATGCTAATCCACACTCAACATACAAGGAACTAAATAATCGTTAAAGTCAACTACAACTTCAAATACAATCAATCTGTCTTGCAATGAACGTTCCTCCTCATAATACATTTCCATACTTTTCCACATTACACATTTAGTGTAGTTTCTTTCAATAGGTGCTTAACCTCGTGTAATAATAACTAATATTAAATTACCACTTCACCCACTATTCATATATATGTCATGTTAGTATCTCTACATCTATATATCCATAGGTACCCTTACCCTACAAAACATAAACAAAATGCACCCGAATAAATAATTATATAGTGCTATCATTAGTAAATAAATCATTATTTCTGTTTGAAAAACTTTCCCAGCAAATACTTTAATATATTGCACAGTGAACACAGAACAGATAGTTTATATTATTAGTGCGGATATATTTACTTAAAACACTATAAAGGAGATAGATAGCAAAAGTATTCTAAATATGTACATAATAAAAAAGGGAGTCTTCCTCTATAAAATATGGCCTACCCAGTTGCCATTATAATAGACTTATAAAATAATATTTCTTTCTGCAGCCCCACTACCATTTATGCTTATAAAAGATAGACATTCTACTAATCTTAAGTTATTTAGTAGTAGCTACATATGCTATAGAGCCTACGGATACTTAAGCTATTTATTATCTAGAACTTTTTTACGGTAATACAAACAGGTGCTAATGTCTCGAAGTAAAATATTTGCAAACGAGCTACATGTAAATATGTACATATACGTGGTTAAGGATGTTTACTTAAACAATATCAATATACACAGAGTTGCATGTATTATTTTATATTACAAAGAAATCTATATGCATAGTAATGCCTATATTGATCTACAATAATAGTAATAAAGATACCTACGCCGTTTCCTTAAAAGTAATGAACTCCGGTGTATAGTATTTACAGTATAAGAAATATGTACATACTATGCGTATATATCTACTTATAAGTAACTAAATAAACTACCATGAACTATTATATCATATCAAACTGCTTACTAAGGTTTGAAAAGATAATAATAATATAAAGTTTAGTTATGATTTTATGATTATGAATAACGTAAGTACATTAGCAGGATGTGGAATTCGCAGCTGATGTACATAATCGACATAGTATGCTAATCATAAGTAACTATTCCAGACCGTGAAAAAGATTCCATCCTCCTGATCTGGTAGGTATGCATAAAACTTACTTCTCCATCTCTTCTGGGTAGAAACTGAATAGAAGAAGTCGTTTTCTTAATATTTCTGTAATACTTCTTGGTTGGGGGAAGTAGTTAGCACAAAATTGCATTCCACGGCTAGGTATTTAGTAGGTGTGATATTTATAGCGGAAGCGGAGTCTCTTTATTAATGATATTTCCCACAATTATGGGCGAGGAAACGTTAAGACAAAGACACGATAATGCGATCTGTAGTCATAAAAGTATTTTTGATTTATATGAATGTAACGTAGTTGGTGCATATAAATGAAATGGAAGGAAAGAAAAGAGCTAGCGTAAGTATGTACCTAATAGAATAAATGGAATGGATTAAAGTATGACACCTCAGTCAGTTAAATGCAGAGTGTACCTTCTTACAAAGAAATAATATCTCGTTTCTTATTCTTCTATTCTTTGTAGTACAACCTTAATATTACAACCTTGAATAAATGTATGTGTGCAATGCAGAAATATTATTGGAGCTATAAATATATAGTTCCAAAAGCTGGTTTAAGACTGCACAGAGTGAGAGTGAACTCTTAAGTAGTTAATATAATATTGTGAAATGTGAAAAATTCATAGAGAAAGTAAAGTAAACGGGTATACTAAGTAGTTAATATATTACGATGCTTACTACTGTATATAGTGAGTTGAGTTATAATATTTAGTATAGGGAATTGGATGGAAAATAGTGTAGAGTAGAGGCAATTACGTCTAGAAGGAGAATCGCTTAATAACATAAATTAGAGGAGTCTAATGCATAAAAAGGAGATAAAAAAGGCAGGGAAATTGAGTGAGGGAAACTAGAGGAGGAAGGAAGGAAGGGAAATAATGGAAACGAGTGAATCTCCCAACTGACTGAGCTGAACAAAAAAGTTGATTGATCATGATGTTGATGTAATGATTGATAGAGTAGAGAAGATGCTGTTGGTTCTTCTGGAGAGAGAATGGACACAGACACAGTGTTATAGTGTGGAGGATGGTAATAGTAATAGTAATGGGAAATCTGGATGAGACTCACTCACATAACATACATACAAACATACATACATAGTACAAGACACATTTTGACTTGAACTTCTAGAACTAAACTGAGCCGAGTTGAGTTCAGCTCTCCTCAGTTTAGTTGTGAGATGAAAATGAAAAAGAGGGAACTGAAGAAGAAGAAGACAAGGGAAAGCAATGCAATGTGTACGGACGAAGACTCACTCACTCACTCACTTACATCAGATCTAAGCGAATGCAACGGAGAAAATTCGTCTAAAGGCTTTCTTTCCTCCGCCGCTTCGTCTTTTCTCTTTCCCTGCACTCTTTTCTCTTCTCCTCTTTCACTCGAATTCGAATGTCTCCTATCGTCTCCTTTTCTATTCTCCCATTTCCTATTTTATCTATAAAATAGATACTTACACACTTACATGCATTACATACATACATACGTACATTAGATGAGTTGTTGTATTCCTACATAAATGTGATGTAGCATTCTTCAGACGAGAGTTGTACTTACTCAACTAGACTCGCCTCCTCTCAACCCAACCAACAAAGTCACGCCAGCCAGCCAAAGCCAAAGCCAACGTACTCTAACAACCCAACAATTCAATACTTACATTATTCTACTACATGCATGCAATCCAATGCAATGTTTTCCCTTTCACTCTCTGCCTCCAGATTAGGGAGTTGCCTGGGCGCAAAATACGCGCCCGTTTGTGCCCATTACAATTTGAAAAATTTGCGCCCTTACCTGCCCACACTCGTAAATATTTCCTCGGTTAGGACCCATGCCCTCCCGCGCCCGTACGAGCGCCAGGCGCCCAGGCAACTCCCTACTCCAGATTTCATTACATTACATATACATACTGTTGCCGCCCGAAGAGCAAGCAAGATTTTAAGGTTTAAGTTATGTTCTTTTAATTCAACTTTTAACTCAACGCACTTCTTAACGTTTTGCGTTACGATTGATTTTCTCTCTTTAAGCTAACTTGTAACTCAACGGTCTTCTCAACGTTTTCCGTTGAGCCTGTTTTCTGTAGTTATGTTAACTTTATCTAGGTTAGGTTTACTTAGGTTATGTTAAATTGTGTTATGTTGGTCTTCTCTCTTTGTATTAACTTTTCCTTCAAGTGTTAACTCAACAGTTAACTCAACGGTGTTCTCAACGTTATGCGTTATGTTTCTTTTCTTTCTTCATGTTAAATTTAGTTCAACAGTTAACTCAACGGTTGTCTCACCGTTTTGTGTTATGTTTATTTTCTGTCTTTTTGGTTATTTGAATCTCAACTCTTAACTTAACCAACTCTTCAACTTTTTACGTTAAGTATATTTTCTGTCGGTTTAGTTATTTGTATCTCAACTCTTAACCTAACCAACTCGCCAACGTTTTGCGTTAAGTATGTTTTTAAGTCTACATTAAGATAGTTAAGTCAAATAAGTTAAGTTGTATGCTATGATAGTTAGGTTATAATTAATAGTTCAACGATTTTGATTAAATGTGGAAATATATTTGTTTAGTTTTAAGTCTAGTTTGTAATTTATGATAAGTTTATGTTTTTAATTGAATTTGTGAAATTATTGATATTGCTATGAATTTAATTTGATCAAGTCAGTTCCAACTTGGATTCCGTCAAGTGTAGACGTATATTTAGTGTGTAAGTACTTAAAATAAATCTAGTTAAGACAAATATTCACAGCGTTGAATCTTTGGAGATTTTATTGTTGTTTTGGATCAGCTATATCCAGCATAGTAGGTCAGGCACACATAATTTAGTCTTAAGAGCCATCCAGTTGTTAACTCATAAGAACCTTGTGCAGTAAGCATAAGTTAAGATAAGATTGTTTTAAGTATCATACAAGATAGGTACTTAAAGCTGGTCCTTCGATATATAAGAACTTTAGTACAGATAGAAAGGCTACGAGAAGAAGGAGCTATTGAAGAGATTGAGTGTTCGCAAGGTTCGCTCAATTACACATACAGTAACAGCTATCTACTTATGTATGTGTAGACGTAGACAACGCACAGTTGCATTGTACAAATAGAATCTATTGTATTTCTGGATATTTGTATTTTGTATGTAAGGAGGAAATCTAAATGCCCAACGTAAGTAAATACTATTTTCTTATGTACAAATACTAAAGTTCAGCTTTGTGATCTAACCTTACGTTATGTGGTCTGCTCTCCTCTGGAGTAATGTATGTCTGCATTTATGTAATGCAACCATCTAGTTCAGTGCCAAACTAACTATAAGCAAAAAACAAAGCGAAAGAGAAAGCTATATTTCTAAATGTAGAGATTTTCCATTGGAAAAGAAGATAAGGGAAGAGTAGTGCTATGTATATACATAGTATTAGATATTTTAAGGAGCACAAATATAGTGTAAACATTTGTGTTTATCTATATTGTTGGATTCACCAGTAAACCTACCCGGTCTAAAGTGAGATTCCTAGAAATATGTGTCTGACCTGAAAATCCCTCAGTTTTGAAAGATATGATAAAAATACTCGAGACTGAATAATATCTATAAATATTGTGAACTAACAAGTAATGACTGAAAGATGGTCAAAACTGATGAGTGAGTGACTGATGAATAATGCTGAAATAAAACCTGAAGCAGAAACAACTACCTATGAGTAAATTGTGTATAAGTTGCTGGTATTTATTCTAACAAAATAATGCTGGCGTGGCAGCGATCCAAAAGTATAATCAACACTGAATTACATGAATTCGGCTCCGCTATTTATAAGAAAACAACGGAGTAACATTTAAAAGTTTTTGAGTAATCTGATACATACAATCAATACATAAATACATACAAGTTACTCCATAATAATTTATGCACACATTATCCTAACGGTACATTTCTTAATCTCATCTCATACATTATACCACAACATACATCATATATAGCTTAAGTCTAAAACAAAGAACATTGGTATTTTTCCATTACTTTCTAATCCTACATAACGGTCATAGTAATTTTCCATTGTTAACATATTATTACAAACAAAGCATTCGTCATCCTTTTGTACGTGAATTCAGTCACGTAGCCTCTATATTAACATAATTATTCAAATAAATACGACATAAAACTTACTCATGTACACGTATACACGTTATTCTAAAAGACAAAGTCATAATCATACATTGACATTAAAAAGACATAATAAAACCTTAGTCAAAATTAGTCACAACATGCCACGCTTTCAACATATATAGTGTTTCGTTGAAGGAAGTAATAATATAATATAAAGCCTAAGACAAACTACAGCTACAGATAGGCCAAGGCAAGGGAAGACAGAGCAGTTTAAAGTGTAATGCAGAACAGAGGAGCAGTTTGTTTTATGCTCTGTTATGGAGTAACAATAATAAGTGAGACAGAGCTGAAAGCTGAACGTCTTTCTTCTCCCTTTTCCTCCCTGGCCTGCCTGACTTCGGCTCATCGTCAGCTCAATTTCTATTCTACGCAATGTAATATAACACAACATAACATACTTTACGTATGAAAGTGTATACACACATAATAATATTTATATTATTATTCGTAGGATACCTATAGTAGAGTACGTAAAGTCGCTAGGTAGGCACTTACAGTAAACAATACACTTTGTACATCCAAGTCAACTCAAGTCATAGTCATAGATTGGTGGGAAGATGAAGATTGGGGTGGGCTGCTTTTCAGAGACTGCATGGAGTCGTTACAACTCAGTGTAGTACATCCTAGGCAAGTTAAGTAAAGTAGATCAAATAGATGGAAGAAAGTAATGGGCGACGCGAGACTCAAACTTCTAAGTTAAGTAACAAACGTTAATACACGGCTCTGCAACGTATATATATTCACATAGGCACCCAGAGTGAGTACATACGTATGTAATTTCACGTTGGTACCCAGAGTACCGACGTATTTTCACTTTGGTACCCAGAGTACCGACGTATTTTCACTTTGGTACCCAGGGTACCGACGTATATTCACGTTGGTACCCAGAGTACCGACGTATTTTCACTTTGGTACCCAGAGTACCGACGTATTTTCACTTTGGTACCCAGAGTACCGACGTATTTTCACTTTGGTACCCAGAGTA